>VUQS01077374.1:0-12037 GCA_015108495.1 Heterochromis multidens
ACACAGAAGAGCTACCTCGTCAGGCCAGGACTCCGCAGTCTATTCACACCTACAGGCCAGTGGCCACTCCTTCAGTGATGAGGATGTACACATCTTGGACAGGGAGGAACACTGGTTTGAACGGGGAGTCAAGGAGGCTATTTACGTGAAAAGGGAAAGACCATCTCTGAACCGAGGAGGGGGCCTAAGGGTACATCTGTCACCGTCTTACAATGCTGTGATTGCAGCCATTCCCCAACTCTCTGTGAATGGTACTCATGGCCATTGATCAATGGTCATGACAATTTGCATACTAATGATCATGAAACTGACCTCATGGCCCATTGTTAGTCAATGGTGCTGGTTTCGGTCATTATGCAATGTACTGTTTATAAGGTTGGGGAAGCCTGCAGTCAGCTGAGACTGAAGAAGTTACCAGAAGGTGATGAAAGGTTTCTCCCACTAAAAAAAAACGCTACGTCCAGATGAACAGATTCAACTTTTTGGGATCATTTACAGTGGTTTATCCCATTTTAAGTAATATAAATAAAAAGAGAGGCTTACATTAGGCATAAAAGTGGTATAGTAGATGTTATTTGAAGAGTGATGAAAACACAAACGTCTGATAACAGACAAAAAATATGTACAAACTACAAAAAATAGGCTTGCTCCATACAAAAAAAACCAAAACAATTCTTACAGAATCTAAATACGCTCCCTTTACTTTCCACTACAGGGCAGATAAGTGCTTTACTTGAAGTATACTGACCTGTGCAGTATGTTATATTACATTACAAAACTGAAAATAGACCTATATATTTAGTCTTAAATGAGCTTATAAAGTAATTGCATTGATGAGCATTATTCGTTAGAATAAGGAGGGATTTGTATGTTACATTCTTGGATATCACAGAAGTTCCTTTTTTGTACATTTAAAAACAACAGAAATAGACTCAATTTCATTGCATTGTCCTGCATTTGTCTTGAATATAGTCACTGAACAGTATAATATGTGCCATGGCCATGTTTCACAGTAGCACAGTCAAAAGACCACACATGTAGCTTTACCTGCAAAGGAGTTTGGCACAGGAGATGTCTGCATACCCTATCTGTGCTATTTTTGCATGTTCTGGATGGTTTTACTACATACAATCTGCATTTTCTGGTGCAAAATGTCCACTGTACTTGTGGTCAGAAAAAAAACCTCTAGCCACATAACTAGATAAAGCACAACTTTAAAAAGGATTCTAAGTCTTCACTTACTATTTGGTGAATATACTGCATGCTATGGGTAAAAAATATTCTTTCCAAAACAGTAAACTGCACCAAAGGGCCTATCTAGGATTCAAAAAGCTGAACTGGATTTGTGATTAATGTTTTATTTTTACTATAATTAATATCGTTCAGAGTAATTATGATCTTGTGCGGAATGAAGGCAAGAATGATGACCATTCAAAGGAACCTGTTCTGTCTTGGTGCCTTTAGAGAATCAGCAAATATTTTAACAAGTTTTGAGAAACATTATGCAGCAAAAAAGCTAAAGGGATACTATACTTCTGTCGTTCCTGGAATACCTTTGCAAGGTTTACTTATGTGCATGTATTTCTGAGTCACTTGCAATTAGTTTAATTCCCAAGCAGCTGCTGAATTTCATCACAGATTTGTTTTTGCTTTTTTTCTATCTAAAATTCCCTTTTCTTGCTTCCTTTATTTCACTCAGCGGTCTTATTAGCAATTCACACTAAAGGTTTTCTGTTATTTTTAGTCCTATGTTTTCATCTTCGTTTCCATGACTACTTTTGTTTTCTCTGCTAAATTTTAGCAAGTCTTGTTTCTGTAGAAAAACACTAATTTCCTTTGAATCACAGTTATTTTTTGTAAGTATCATCAGCAAGTTAAGGAGCCATCTTCATTTACCATATTAGGAAAAGCTCGATGGCTTTATTCTTCTTCACATTTGCGTTGAAGCTGCAAACTTCATAGTAGATTTAGCAGTTTCTTCAGCTCGTCTCGATTGGCTGTGGGTCTTCTTCTCCCTGATTGGTGTCTTCAGGAAGTACTTTGTTCCAGTAGTTGCACTGGTCAAAAGTGTCAGAATGAGAGAAGTCTCCTTCCTCATCTTGAATGAGGACTGGGAAGACATGGTCCACCATATCACACAGACGGCCATAGCTAAGAGAGAAACACAAAGAGACCTTTGTCATTTTTACTGTACAAAGACAGAATTCAGACATTCAAATATCAGCACACACGTGTCCAGAGTGAGGATGCAGTGATGAAAATGAAAAAGCAACAGAGCATATAGCTTACGAGGAGATATTGGTTTTGGCATGCTCCTGCACCAGCTCCCCCTTAGGATTGACAGTGAAAATCCTGTTGAGAGGAACACCCACCTCCTTATAGGAATAGACATCCTGAAATGACATAAACAACCAGCATTTTTAAAAAAGCAGTGAGGCCAAAATACAAACAAGTAATTTGTACTGCAGATGCCAGTGCAGTATTCTCACCGTAGCTCTGTTGCCAAAAGCAGCGTAGAATGGTTCAGTGTTTGGGTAGAAAAGGTGCTTGATGTCTGTAAGACACTCGATCTTAAACTTCTCAGGTTTCTTCTCAATCACCTCCCTACATAAAACACAATGTTTTGTTTTGTATTTTCTTTGTGTCCTCATTATATATCTACCTCAATTAAATGTTTTTCAAAGGGTACAGCTAAGTATTAATCGCTGAATTATAAGAGTAAATATTTTTGCCGTTCTTTAAATATGCACGACAAATGTAACTGTTATTACCTACAGCTAAATATTTTTGAGTTTTGTTTTAATGGCCACATTAACTGATTACTCCTGTGGAGAATTTTTGTACCCTTGGTGTATATCTGACCTGTGCAAGGCAGAAAAAAGACTGCTGGGGCTGAGCAGCACCGGGCCCATCGGCAGCATGGTTCCCCTTTCATTGACCCAGTGTAGGTAACCTCGTGTCATATCAGCCATACCAATGGCCCTTGCAGAGCAGTACATGAATTTATATCCATTCCTGTGACAAAGACAGAACGTATGAGAGACAGAAACATAATATTGTGCTTCACCACAACACACTGTATTTCAGCTGAAGGAAAATAAGCATGAACAAGACAGCACTCACAGGCTGACTCTGTGGTAGAGCCGTGCGATACCCTGGTGGGTCCAGTCTTTACCTAGTGTGGGGAGGATGTGGCCTAGAGTGTCGGATCTACAGTGTAACATAAGACAGGCAACGTCACAGAATAAAAATGTCCTTTAGAGTTCATTTCAGATGCATACATTGTCTTTGAACCCAAAAACTGTGTAAAGTCTGACACCTGCTGGTAATACGATAGAACTAAACAGGATGTAGGCCACTAAGTTGCTATTTCACACCTGGTAATGGTTCCATCTATATCTGAGATGACTATCTTGTCATCCCAACTCCAAAGATAGATTGTGCCATGACAGCGGCAGGTGCCTTGATACTGAGTGGTCACGCTGAACACCACATCATTAGGACCCTCCTTTAGCTGCAGGCTAGCCTGTAAACACACAGACAGGAAAAGTTAAGAAGGTTTCTTGTGGTTTTCTAATCAGTGCTTGATTTGTTATATACACCACATAAGAAACACATGTAATAACATGTCAGGGTATGAGCGATTCATCATATTCTAATGGAGCAAAACATAGTTCAGAATTTTTCAGAATTAAGAAGCGCTAAAAAAAATTACTATCTTGGTTCAAAGTCAGAGTCTGAAAGCAACATTTAAAAAATTATTTAAAGATTTTGAATTTGCAGTGAAAGAAGATTTTATCTGCAGTAATCTATTTCTATTCCTAATATGCATCAACTGCTAAGAAATTCAAAGTCTGGGATGGTCTTAGTGAAGAGAATGCATTCTTATTTGTTACTGTCCGCATTTATTCTGTATTGTAGTGAACCACATGAGAAATATGTATTAAATAAAGTTACTTGTTCTCCTATTAAGTTCAATAAACTGCAACTGTAAGAACAAACACTGTACCAGTTGCTCTGAGGTGAGCCGAAGAGTCTTCTTGTAACAAATGCCACTAGAACACTCGAGGGGCTCTGACTGACTGGCTCCTGACACCTGGTTGGATGATCTGTGGTCTTCATCACTTGAGGATGATTCATCCTTCAACCTGAAAAATCCAAGGCAAAAAAATTTGGTACAAGATGAGAAAAAACAGGAAAAAGGGATGACAATAGGAGAGAAAAAAAAAACCAGTGATTTAAAGTGTTACCTGTTTACTGGGGCCATAGCGATTGAACTCTCTCCTTGGTCTCCAGCTACTTCTGTCACTGATTCCTGAGGAACAAAAAGGTCAAAAGTCACATGTATAAGCCAAGTAAGAAATTTGACTCTCACAATTTGTCTCCAATCCCCCCCCCTTCTAATGTCCAGTAAATGTTACAATAAATCATAGACAGCAAAATTCACCAGCAACATGTCTATCTGTGCACTTACTGACTTATAATCACTGTTTCTGCTTCTCCACGAAAACCACCAGCGTCCTCCTTTCTTTGGCATCTTGTCCTTCATAATGTTCTCCACTGATGCCTGGAGACAGTCATGCACATACAACTCAAAACTGACCGAAAATGTAACTTAAAACTGACAAAAAAAAAAGAGAGCACAAGAAAGCACAAAAAAATCTAAAAGGCAAAGTAAAACATGACAAACACCACATTTCAAACCACACTAAACTCCAGCTAACTTGCCTGAATAAAAACAATTATAGTTGGAAACAAGATGTCATGCAAATAAAACAACAGAAGATGCTAAATAAAATGAAAAGAAAGATGTTTATGGTTGGACACAAGTGAAAATATGGGGAAAGAGAGAGGCTGACAAAAAGGGCAACAAAGAAGAAAAAAAAAACCCCAAAGCAGGCAGATAAATTCATGCCCTGACCAACACATAAGCAAAGCCAGAAAACATCATACAGGCTGGGAAGAACTGGAGCCAAACAGACCAGGGAGGCAGTATGAGAAGAAGCCAAAAGCAGAAAACACGTAACTCAAACACCAACACTTGGTAAACAGAAAGAATGTGTTTAAATAAAAGGGAAAAATAAGAAGGGGGACAAAGACATGACATTAATCAAATGTTAGGTCAACGAATTTAAGATAACATTTCACTCTGATGTAGGACTGGCAACTATTCTATAAGCTCCACCATATATTAGGCAGTTTTGATTGGTGCCATTTAAGTTTTCACTTATATGGCACTTCGTTTGGAAATATTGTTTATGGGAGTAAGGAATGAGTGTGAACACGTATTAGTTGGTAGTATTGTGTTGCAATAATGAGAGGATGCTGGCAAACATCAACAGTGAACCAAAGTGGAAAATAAGATTAAGGAGGATTAATTGTAAAGTGCTGGGAGTGAACAGGAGTAAAGGTAGTCCATAACATTACAACACAACAAAACACCATCTAACAAATAACAATAATAATAATAATAATGATGATGAATACAACAGTACATAGTAGCCAAAACAGATTAATTTTGCAAAAGGTAAGTAGAAGTAATCAAAACAAAATGTGACTTCAGACACTGTTTCAGACCAAAAGCAAAACTCAAAAACTCTTCATTTGCATATTCACACTGATAAAAAAAGATCCACAATAGACCAAACATGCCATAGTTTTCCTCTTGCATCAAACACACACTGAAATTATATTTTTTTTCAGCTTACTACTTATCAGGTACAATTTTAAGGCATGTGTATTAGCACTTATAGTGGTAATACAATTTTATACTACAAAACGTAATGGTTCCTCTTCACTGCTTTTCAGAGTGCAGAAATGTTACATTTTAATCAACTGCATTAACAGCTGCATTTGCTGGTTCCTTTATAGATTCAGATTTTGTTTCTCTCAAAAAAAAAAACAAACAAACTTGAAAACTGTTTTTAAAATATGACAAAAATAAGTTTATGATTAACATTTATTTATGTTTACAGTTGTTTATGGTTAAAAGTTTAAACTAACCAAGACTATATAAAGTACTACAGCATTAACACAATGAAATGCTGCTTGCACATTAATGTATTAGCAATATCCATTTATATTAAACTGAGACCCATTCTGTTGCATAATGCATAGCTTTACATTTTGCTGACGGGCTATTTAAACTTAATTCATACAGTCAAATGGAAAGAAACAGGAGTAAATACTCGTGTATCACTGTGGTGGTCTTACCTGTGGCAGTGGTTTCTGGTAGACCTGCATGGCCAACATAACAGGAGCAGCTGTGTTCCAGTTGTAGTACCTACAACAGATGACAGAGGAAGCACCCCTTTACTCCTCAGACATCTATTGGCAAAAGACAACTTGCATATTAACACAAAATAAACAAAGCATGCATATATCAGACATTCAGTCCAAATATGAAGTAGTAGTACATACTTGCTTCCTATCTTGACCACAAGGTTAGGGTCATCAATAACAGAAGGGTTTTCAGAGAATTGCTGGTAGGAAACAGCCTTCTCCAGGAATTGCTCTTTAGCATGAAGCAGACAAACACACGTGGTACACACAGAGGCAAGAACACATGTAAACAACATATAGATTTTTTTTTTCAGATAAAAAATTATTTTTGTCTAACTGTAGGAGATGTTAAAATCACTTTCTTTCTGTTTAAAATGTGCAAAACATGAACAGACCTGCAACATTATTTATGACTATATTGTAATACCTAAACCATAAATGTATAAAATAAAATATATAATAAATTCTTTTTAATTTCATTTAATATAACAGATAAGCTTTATCTTGGCAATTGCACATGTTTCATGTACACTGTTTCTGTATCATCCAACATCTTGAACGTTCCCTGTCCTACCTTTTGTGATCTCCCTGTTATCAGTAAGTCCTCCACACAAAGAGATGGCGACATGAGGCAGGTCACACATTTGATCTGACAAACTGTCCACGCCACTGTCCACCCCACTGCTGCCCACTGACTGTGGGGATTGATTAGCACTCCGCACACCCACCATCATCATCTCAGAGTCCCCCTTCATCGAGCTGCTGCCTCCGTCACTGTGGAGAGAGAAACACACACACTCTCACACATGGATTTCTAAAAGGTGCCAGTCATTTTTTCATACCATTATGCTTCAATGGCACCCTGTGGTGCCAAAAAAACAAACAAAAAACTCCTGTTATACAAAAATCATCCAGAAAGTATCCATTGTTCTGTGTAATGGGACAAATGTTAACCACCATAATGGCCACCAGAGGGTTACACACCACATGCTGTACATACGTTTTAGGAAAGTAGAGAGCAGCTACTTCAGGCTCCAGATCTGTAATGTCATCCAGGTATATACCATCAGCACCCAAGTGTTGACTTCTTTTTTCTAGAAAAGACATTGTCACACTTTATCAGTGCATAAAAGAGGAAGCTGAGAAATAAAGACACACTGAGTTCAAGAAATCCTTTGTTTACAGACAGAAAACTCACAGTACCTTTACGCTTGGATGGTGAATCAGTACTTTTGATGGGACTTCCTCTATTCCTGCTTTCTTCCAAATGATCAGGAAGAATTCTTGGAGACACTGAGCATGTTGTTAAACTCTCCATCTGTACACATGATGGCCCAACACTTTCCACCTCCCTCCCTAAAGAAAAAAAAAACAACAGATGAATAATGTTAACTTTAGGATGCTGCACTAGGATTCTGAAATACTACACTTGATATATTTATCGCTTCATTAAGCTGTTATGTTGATTTAAAAGAATCTCAATCATTCAGTAGTCCTGTGTATAAAACATGAATTTTCTCAAAACTATCACTGGGGGTCACTAAAGGGCAGGTTCTTCCATGGAAAACCTCTGTTTACAACTAGCGAACAACTTTAACTGTGGCTCACAGGGCATGATCCTTGAATGACTTACTCAGTCATTAGATATTTTTCACAGATATAGGCCAACAGCAGATGATGCAACATCAGGTAACAACTATAAATGTAACTGTTTCCTGTTATTTGGCAATTCATTTTTTTTTTTTTTTAAACAAAAGGACTTCTTTGTGATGTGCAGTTTTATCTAGCTTTTAGGGATTTGTACATTCAGTGCAAAGTTTTATTCCACCTTGCTCTCCGACAATGTGTCCATTTCTGTTTTCCTCAGTGTCTTTGTCCAGTGGTGGCACTGGACTACATGGAGTTCCTGTGTCACTGATGGCTCTGAAGTGAGTGCTAGCAGATACCGGTATGGAGACAGCAGCTGCAGAATCCTGCTTCTGGTGGGAAGTCAGGAAAGATGGCTACAAAAGAAAAAGAGACAGTCTGTTCACACAGCATTTGGTTTCTTGCTCACATATATTTTATTTACACCATCCCTTAGTCATGTTACCTTTTCACCACTCGTGTGTTACATTGTCACAGTCACAGTCATTCTGTTACTGTCATTCTCACTCTGATCAGCAGGTAGAATCAGTTAAGCACAATTCATGGTAGCACATTTGTGTCAGTTTGTGTAGGTGGCTGTGCAGAGTGAAGGACTTTGGGTATGCAAACTACACAGACAGGCTCATATGCAGTTCTCCAACAAAGTAACAGTGTGTAGCCTGATGTGGATGAAGATGTGTGTAGGTTGTATGCTGACTGCTTGACAGCGGAGCTCATCATGAAGGGGAGAAGCATGAAAAAATAAAAATAAAAAAAGCAGCACGAGGACTACAGACAGTGGGTGCAGTGTACACTTTTCATTGTTTTCAACACTTTGTTTTACTTCAGCTCTTTGCGTGTTATAATTTTTGTCTTCTCCAGGGTGACAGTAAACAGCTGCAACATGTAAACGATCTGCAAAGCCAAGGACCAAGGCATAACCATCCCGGTCCCTTGACACATATCCTATTGCTTGTAAGGCTAATAAAGTGTTTTATACTGTGTGTTATGACCATGCAGCTGATTTAAAAGCTGCCATACTCAAGAGGCATACCCAACAGAAGCGATCATATACATACAATTCCCCATGTCATGCCATGCGTGTGTGTAGATACCTGGGCAGCCTGTGGTAGCTCCCCCCAGGTCCACAGCATCTCAGGGTTGTCCTTAGACTGATTTGTTAGCTCTGAGTCACTCTTTGGTGTTGATGACTGCGAATCGTCTGGGCTGCTGGGAAAGTTAAAGTCAAACACTTGATTTAGATTGTCAGGTACTCCAGTTTCACAGATAAAGCAGCTTTTCCAAAACTTAACAAAATGAAGCATTATTCTTCATGCTAATATTTTGAAAATTAGTGCATTATTTCATCTTTAGTGTTCACAGAGGGTGAAATTTAAGGTGATACCTAATAGAGGAAGAGAAGTGAGAGATCTGCTGAGGACAAGAGATGGATAGGCCACAGGGTTGAGGGATGGACAAAGTCTCCTTAATCAATTTACTACAGAAAGATTTAAAAGACACAAAGAAAGAGACAATGAGAGACAGTGAATTGTGATTATTATACAATTATATAATTATCATGAGGACAGAATAAATAAGGATTTGATAAGAAGAGTTTATTAAAGACTTGAAGTGTGTATCTGTCTGTGTGATTTGTATGCAAATACCTCTGTGAATGAGTCCAATCAGTGCTGGGGTGAATGTGGGTGTTGGCTGTAGATCCCTGATCACCATATACAGGTCTGATCACAAATACACACATCCAAGGACATGTCAGACATATAATTTCACAACCATTGCAAACGCTGGTATGTACTATGTAAACAGTGTGTCAATGCAAGTCCTATCACATCCAAGAAACCATGTTATAGTCTTTTTATCCACTGAAAATGAAAATAGACTTTAATAGCCTGTTTGATTGTGACAACACATCACAAACCAGCCAAGGAATTACACTTATTAAGTACAATATAAAGAATGACTTTAAGCAGACACAGTTTCTTGCATGTCTTCAGGGGTTTCAGGATTTTTTTCCTGGCCCATCATGTGGCAAACCTCATAAAAAAGGCTTAGAATGCCTGCAGTAAGGATGACCCCGTGGGCCATTCTTTCAAAGAGACAGTGAGCGCTGTGGGAAACGGACAAATCCTTGGTGCAAGTCCAACAAGCAGAGCTAGTTTCCAAAGGGCTTTCACACACAAACACAAGCATGCACAAACCTGCACTCGCACATTTAACTGCCTCTCATTAAACACTTAAGAAAATTATTTATTTCATTGAAATGATTTTTTCAATGTTAAGTTAAGATTTTAACTTAAACGGAAACTAATCTCTGGCTTTGGGATAAATACTAATTTAAGCATGCTAACATGTTCACAATGACATTGTTCATATGCTATGAGAGTCACCTTTAAGTTTGAGGGCTAACTTTAGATTACTGCACGTGACACTAATGGGAATGTTCTTCATGTACTATGTACTCTGCTATGAGGATCCTAGCAGAAGTTAATGTTTATTTTAAAAAAATTTGACAATCTATCCAATAGCTTTAAACTCAGATGTTTCAGGCTTGAAATGCTTTTTGTTGACATAGAGCCACACTGCTAGCAAGGCTACAAATTCATATATTCCAGGAGGCATTTAACAGTAGAATCTCCTCACTTTGCTTTGTATTTCTGATCCCGTGATTCATACAGCACAAAAACACACCCAACTTTTAGACAGTTCAAACAGCCACCTAAACACTTACTAAATGTAAGCACACATACACACGCACACACAGTTTTTCCACTTAACACAGTTAAGGAATTATTGGCAGTGTTTCATCGGCTTCACAAACAACACTGTGACAACTAACAAAAGATTTTTACATTTTTTTAGGTTGTTAAATACCAGGCTGACAGGTATAATAACCTCTCTCGCTCTCTCTCTATCTTTCACATACACACACATACACAGTCAAAATTTCTCTTGCACGTGCACACACCTGCTGCTGTCCCCCTCCCTCTCCTCATCTGAGCTCAGGTCAATAGTGAACATGTCCTCATCCTCTGAGAACTCCTCTCCACTCTCCTCTCTCCTCACTCCTGATCCTCCTCCACCTCCCTCTGGCCGTGCCTTCCTCCTTCTCTTCCTCCTCTTCTTGGTCATCCCTCCTTCACTTTGCTGTGGTCCCAGACTCTGGACAGGAAGCGAGCTGCATGGGATGGTGTCTTTGTGATGAGAAAGAGTAGCGTACAAACTGTTAAGAGCACATTTTTACAATTTCTAACATTGCTGTTTTCAGCGGGGCCTACCATGATGACGAGAGTTGCCCCTGCCCAGCTGGGACTCCATTAACTCCTCCCCCATTGACATGATGGGTGATGTTGCCAGGTAGGACGGAACCACTTCCTGTTAACAGGGAAAGTGAGGTGAGGTCTTTAATTTGATCAAAAATCACAATTACCTGAAATTAACAATACTTGATGTGAGCCTTTTCTACAGTACCTCCTTGTGTGTGGACAACAGCACCTGCAATTTTTTGTAAGGACAGTTTGCACGATACAAATGTAGGTCTCAGAATTATTGGTTACTTATAAGTAGCAAAAATGTGACATTATAATCTAGAAGTGCTACTGTTTTTGTTATTATTATTATTAGTATTATTATTATTACCTCCACCAAGGAGGTTATGTTTTTGGTAGCATTTGCGTGCATGTGTCATTCTTTCTGTCTGTAAACATGATCGCTCGAAAAGTTTTGAATGAATTCTGATGAAGCTTTGTAGGGGTGTAGAGTGGGGTCATGTTAACAATCCATTCAAATTTGGCTTACATCCACCAAGGTCTTCAAGGTCAACTTAATGATTTATTGGTGGAAAACTGACAAAAAGCCTTATGACTTAGAAACTATGATTCTTAAAAGTGTGGTGTGTGTTGTCGACATATAAAAAGTACTGTATAGAGATTTAAAATATAATATCACATTTGACCTCTGACCTCTTCTTCAAGGTCAAATAGGTGCATACTTTCATAAAATGTATTTTATCTTTAAAACTATGCTTTAAATTCTACTGCCTTTGTTTGTATTGGCAACATTTAGGAAATGATACAGGTATATGGGGATGCTAAATTTCACATTATAGTTT
>VUQS01077374.1:20333-44693 GCA_015108495.1 Heterochromis multidens
TAAATCCACCACCCAGTTAGGACCTTCCTGGTTGAAGTTTGCATGTTTCCCCCATTGTCCAAACTTGTATGTTAGGTCAGTTCAGTTCTAAATTGGCCTTGGGTGTGTACCCCAACTCCCCCCCTATGACAGCTGGGGTAGGCTCCAGATAAGCAATTAAGGAAACTGATGGAAGACTGCAACACAAATTTGTAGAAACACCAAGTTTAAGCTACAGACACTGAAACTTCTCATTTTAAAGAAACAAACACAAAGTTGGTTTCGTCACAAAGTCTCCCCTGGATGGGTCTCATGGCTTTTTCTTGTTGCTCAATCTTTCTAAGAACCAGCCCAACTCACATCCAACTGCCCCCACGCCTGCTTGTTCTAGACATTTGTGTATTTGTGTGTGTGTGTGGTGTGCATAAAACTCCAATCCCACGTGATACAGTTCATGGCTCTATGGATCAAATTCTGCTGTCATTACAAACATACTTTGTACTGCCTTACTGTGGAACACTTTATCATGGTAGCTGATGAACACACACACACACACACACATCAGCACCAGGCAGGGGGGAACCAGGAAACACGTGTTGGGTTTTCTAAGAACTGGACCATTCAACAGGCTGGAAAGAGCAGCCAATTAGAGTGGGAGAGGGAGGGGAGAGAAGGAGACAGCGAGAATATGGAGATAAAGAGTAGGCTAGACAGAGAATCTACAGAATGCTAATGCTTGTTACTGCTCTGTGTGGATATCTGACAGAAAGAAAAAGTTGTAGAGGTGTGACAGAGAAGAAAAACTGGTTTATTCACTGCAGTGTGCAAGGTCATCAGTGGGTCAGGTACTCACTGAGGGTAAATGTGTAATAATGATTTGCAATAAAAATAAATACCTTAATATCTGTTGTGAAAGACAAATATTTGCACTTTTAGGTGTGACGGGAGTGAATGAAAGTGCAAACTTTTGTGTAATCTCAGGAATTATAGTGTGGCCATGAGGTTTCCTTGCTTATGTGTGCAGGTTAATATTTGCTTTGTTCATGCACAAACTGTATATGACTGTGCATGCTTCATGTTTCATCTCAGTGTGTTTACAACATATGTGAGTTTGTGTGGGTGCTGGCTGATAACCTCTCAATTGCTCCAGTGATTGCCCTGCAGTGCTACTACATATCAGACACATGAGAGGTACACCGAGTGACTGGAGGGAGGAAGGTGGTTTGCTGAGACAGGGGTTGCCTGATCTTTCACAGGCACTCCCCCCAAGGTCCACAATGCAATCTTTTCATCACCACGGAGATGGGGGTGTTGTTTGGGGGGTTGGGCTGCTTGAGCCAATGACAAAGCTGCCTGAGCCACACACCACAGAGCTGCTGAACCTATCCCCGCTGCAGTACTACTGTACATGCTACAGGGCTTTAGAAAAATCTGATTAGTTCGGATTCCAGGGCCAGACGTGGATGGTTAAAGCCACTGCTGCCAATCCTGTCTAAACAACACTAACATACAGTATGTTGACGCAAATACTGCATGAGCATGAAACACTGACTTTTTTAAAAAATTGTATATTCCAACAGAACAAACAATCTAAATAACTTCCGTGTGTTTCATTTACTGGACTTGAGACTATTTTTGCACACACTTAACTAACATTTAAATGCACTGTCAGATAGTAAAAAAAAGCTCCCAAAGCAAGTTTTTAATGTAGTTTCAGAATCTATGTCTATATTTGAATTGATCTTTCCTTACAAAGAAATCTTAAAACGTATAAAAACTACAAATACCAGAGGGACAGCTAATAACAATTAATAACAATAACAATTAACTAGAGACTAACTTCAGGAAGATGTTAAAGGTGCAAAAGAAAAATGTGGAAACATTGCCTGAGCCCACAGAGCCTCTCTCACAGGGTCCCAGCAAAGCACTGTTGTGTAACAGCATCACTGACTGTGGTGTAATATGCCTTTATAAGTACCAAAGTGGGCTTGAGGTTATGTGTAGAGATATGAGCTGGTGATCTGGCACATGGTTTGACTGAACACACAGACAAAAGTTCACAAACTCTTTCTACAGAACCAGCAGACATGCAGAAAACACTGTGTAAAGAATACGCATCCTACACTCCCTCCATCATAACACAGTGCTCCTCTTTTAGCAATTTTCGTCTTCAGTTCCCCTAAAATTATTCTGTCTTTACATTTTATATCAGTGATTTCTATCCAATATATGGACCCTCCAGACCTACTGATTTAATATCAATGAAATCTATAGTACAAGCCACAACTCATCACAATGACATTTTTGGTTTCTTTTTCTCTTTTGTTTATATTATTCTCACTACCTCATACATCTGTGCAGTACATATTTAGTTTTGTTACCCAGGACCAGCTGCCATTGGGGCTTTCATCCTCACTGTGGCTGCTGAAGTCTTGCTCTTCCATGTGGGTCATGGTTCCATGTAATAAATGACTGCTCCTGCAGTGAAATGTAGTTCAAAGGAAATCTGGCAGGAATTCTTAAATATTCCTTATAAGTGTGAGCAGAAATAATAAAAAAAAAAAGTTCAATAATGAAGCAGCTCAGTCCTCTTAGATGTTCGATATGTCAAAAAGCTGTGGCATAGTTATAGACTATTTTCCAGCCATATTCTAATGAAAGCTTTGTCTTCTGGTATGAAAAAAAATATCTTCAAGATGGTGCAAAAGCTCTTCTCGGTGTTTCTGGATCAGTTCTTAAGACTGTAATCTGTGGTGGTGTGTTGAGTGAGCAGCTAGTGGTTGTGCTACATGCAGCAAGTGTTTTGGGCTAAAATTATCAACAAGTGTTTTCTGGGAATGGAGTACTTGGGAGGAAATCCGAGAGCGTGTGGTGCTGCTGTACTATCCTGCTGCTTCAGGTGCTGATCTGATATCACATTACAGCAGCATCAGATAGGACCTGAATGTCACCTATGTAGGCTATAATATCTGTTTTGTTTGCTTGTTTGTTTGTTTGTTTGTTTGACTGTGCTTGAAGCATGTACTGGACCAGACATAAAATATTATGTAGCTATTATTTTAAAAAGTCATGAAATCATCTTGTATAAAAACAAAAACATATGCACCACAGAACTTCCATGTGAGGACAGAAAGAGCATCTCCAAGCAGCAGATGTGGCCTCTCATTAAAGTTTGCCACTAGATTCCCTACCCTTGTGATAAACAGCTGGACTTTGAAGGATCAGTATCCACTTCTGCCTGATGAGAAAAATCATTTTTGTCCTCTTGTAGACAGAAAGCCTTTGTCATATCTCAGGTTCACATTCAAACACATGAACACATGAACACAACAACAAAAAGATTAAAATGTCTGTACATTTATACAGTTAAAAGCATACAAAACTATACATACAGTATACAGTCAATTTATGTTACTCTTACAGGTACAAACAAAATAATCACACAGCCTTCTGGAGCACAAAAAATGTTCTGCATCCAATATAAACAGCTCAGAATTATTATTCTTGTGCACACTGAAAATAATATTTTTTTACATGATACCAAACTGAAAAATAAAATATAATTCAAAACATTTCATATGTAAAAACATACATGCAAAACAAGCATCTACAAAAATAACCCTATAAAAATATTGACAGAAACCAGCTATCATTGCACACAAATGATTGTGTCCACCGTTCTGTAAAGCTCCCCATGTTTTCTGCACCCGCAGAAAAGTCCGAACACTCCAATATTTCACAGTAATTCTAAACAACTAAATCTGCAAACAGATATCATAAAAATCAAAAGCAGTACCTCAAGTTACTGAATCTAGCAACTTTCTTTAGAGGGTAAAAATGTACCGATTTTGTTATAGTTTTGCTTACATCTGTGCTTACTGTAATCAACAAGAGCACACCAACCTATCATCCCCACACATCACAAATAACAGATAATGAACTATTTCTTACTGAGGAAACACATAAGCATTAAACAGCTGCATGGAGCAGCACACAAACTCGGGTATATGTCACTTTTTTTACAGCATGTATGAGTCACTGAAAAGCCTTCTCACTGGATGTCAACCTTAATTCCTATTTGCTTGTGTGGAGTGACAGTTAATGGTCACTGTTCCATTATCCTTCAGTAGTTCTCTTCGGTTTAGATAACATGGATAGTGTCTTTTTTATAATTTGCGTTTGTGCAAAATGTTACAAAACAAGAAAGTCCCTTTACCCATTTCGTACTCTTTGGCAATAAGTAATTTCAGTCCTGTCTGTGACAAGCCAAAAGTGCACACCTGCTTCAGTCATATGTGTTTTCCGGTCAGGAAGAAGAGCGGTCGGTCCTCTTTGGCATTGGCAGTTTGGAACTCGTCGCTGAGCCTAAACCTCCACTCTTCTTCCAGCTCCAACCTGCCCACCGTCTGCCTCAGCGAGCTTCGATCTGCGCTGATGACACACAGAGTTGCACCTAAAGTGAGCAGACAGGAGGGAGAGTGACACGCTCTTTAACGACAAGGACATAGAGCAACGTATGCTTATCACATGAGATCTTGGCTTCATCTTCAAGTACTTCAAGTACTTGTCTGATCTTGATTCTTTTTTTTTGGTAATTGTGATAATTAATGGAATTTTTAATTGTTCTCAAAAATTTATTTAATTACTTTTCATTCTACCTTGTAGAATAAAAAGTAATGCTGCCTTATCAGTATTTGTTTACTCTGTTAAGTAGACAATAAAGATCCAGACAGGGAAAGTTACATGTGAAGAAGGTTGCTGAACAGAAACTGGTGGCGTTGCATTTAAATTCCCTGTCTCGTAACCACTCAGCCACAGCACAGACATGAATTTTATTTTTCTTTTGGTCACTAAAATGCTACATGTAGGACTTTCAGATATTCAGAATGATACTGATAATCTACTTTAAAGCCTACTCTGTACAATGCTTTTACTTCTTCTTAAACGAGTCACCTGTAACAGACACATGCTTATTGTCTATATTTGGTCTGCTGCTGCACCTTTAAGGAAGGCGAAGTTCTTGAGGAACCCAGGAGTCACAAAAGAGTCTGCAAAACAAAGGAGGAGGCCGCTGAACAGCAACCCTGCTGTACTGAAGTTTACAGAATGAGGTCTGGAACTCACAAAACACACAGTCACCTATAGGAGGCAAGAAGAATACGGTCTTTATGAAGTCTATGTTGAAATATGATATACTTCTGGTCAGATTAAGAATTTCTGACTCTGTGTTCATGTCATTTCTTTTGAAACCATGTCTACACGTCTATGGGGATGTTTGTGTGTGTGTGTATACCTCATGTCCCAGGTTAAGGTAGCAGTCCACAGACAGTACAGGGTGCGTGTAGTTTTTGGTGCTGAGTGGAAACAGTTTATGGCTGTTGTGCTGGAGATATTTTTCCAGAAGGAGCTGAGCTGGTGTAGCCAAGAAAAGGTGCTTGCTGTCTGGGGCACAGATGTACTGTGAGGGGCTCACTGAGGTGGGAACATCTGTCATCTGGAGAAATTTTAATTTTATACAGAATTCAAGAGGAAAAGAGCAACGACAGCAGGCAGATTGTCGACTTTCTAGCTCAACTGACGAATAAATACATATTTATGTAATTACGGAGTAGTTATAACAAGGAAAAAATATCAATCTTTATCTGTTGCCCAGTTATGCAGATTGCTAGATTGCTAGTTACTGTTTTGATTTCTCTAATTGTGAAAGTTACCTTTGTCTTGATAATAAATGTTCTGTATCCTCCAATGGCGATCTGCTTCTTCATGACACTGAAATTGTCGAACCTGCAGACAAGCAGCCCAGCACTGTGTAGCCTCAGAGTGAAGTCCACGTCATGACAGGTGAAGCGGTTCTGGTCGTACTGGACATTCTGACTCCGGTCGACATTTAGGAGAAAGAAGTCATGAAGATGACCTCTAGAGAAGGGTTCCCGCTGTTGATTACCTGGTTCAACACAAAGAAAAAAAGCCTCAATCTTACTTTACTCAGAAGCCAGAAGAGTATGTTAGCATTATACTATTTTTATGTGAACAGCTGGTGATTCATAAACTATAAAACGCAAACAATTTATTTTAAATAGTCTTCTTTCTTTTTTTTTTTAAATCATCACTGATCAGGAACTATCCATGATTGGGAATAAAACATCTGAGATACAGTGGTCTGAAGCCGAAATTCAACTGTATATAACAACTGAAGGTAATGAAGACATAAGCTTTGATCCAGAGCATCTCCAAGTAGAAACTGCTAACTTTGTGATGCACTTAAACTATTAGTTATTTAAAGTACTCTGCGTAATCTTGGTGACACTTAAGAGGTTAATTTGGAGGTTAAATTTCACCATATCTATTGGAGCCCATAGCTGGGCTGCTATGTGTGATTAAACTCAATATTAATAAATTCTGCATTTGAGGATGCAGCTTTCTGCATAACACAACAGTACCAATATTTTGTCCCTTGTTTAAAATATGGTTTGGCTATTTTATATTTATAAACAAACAAATTCTGTGGAAATGTTTTTATGCTTCCTGACATTTAGAAATGCACCAATCGACCGGCCAGGGACTGGAATTGGCTGATTTCTAGTGTTCTCGGCTGTCCAGTCAGTCAGCCTCGTGTATTACGTGCCAGTGAGTGAGTGAAGACACAAAGTTTGTCAAAGTAAACCGCCAGGGGCCCACCACAAAAATGTGTGTATCAACAAACCTAATCAGACACTTAAATCACCCTCACCCAGCTCAATATGGACATTTTAAAGAAGCTGACAAAGGACAAGTAGCTAAAGCTAAAGCTATCCAGAGCTCAGAGACAGCCACAAGCCATCAGCCTCAGTATAAGCAAAGGATTAAAGAAGTTATGAGGAAAATTATGTAGATGAGATGATTTGTTTTGTTATATAAATCTGCTGCACCTGCTTTTGGTAAAGTAAAATACTTCAGGTAAAGCTGGGTGTACAACAACTTATTTTCATTTGTACCTCTTTTCAGTAGCAAAGCACTTTATTTTCAGTAGTTTAAAAGAGAGAAGAGACTGTAACTTACTGCAGTTTGGGGGAAATTCTAAAGTTTAATAATTTATTATGAAAATAATATTTTTTGATGAAGAAAAATTAATTTATAAATTTAAATCGCCAAAAATCAAAATCTCTACTGCCATTATTTCCACTGACCTGTGAGTCCACGGCTGCTCCACTTCCTGATGCCACATAGCCCATAGTGGGATAGGTCTGGACAGGCCTCCATGTGCTGTAAGACCTGTTTCAGTGACACAGCGTGCTCCACTGGGCCACTGAGGACAACAAAAATCAAACACTGGTTGTGTTAAATCAAACTGAGAAAGTAACACATTTTTATTCCCTCGTACAACAACTCCTTTGCGTTCATATAATGAATAATGGTGTAAATAATTTGTCAGTATGTACTTGCGTGCTTCTAGGTCTACTGTGTTCCACATAACACAGGAGTCGTCAGCCAGGATAATGAAAGGCCAGACATCACCTGCTGGACCCCCTCCCTCCAAACGCCGGCTGCGTTCTAGCTCCAAGTTGTGATACGAAAGCTCTTTAATCAGGAAGTGAGCAGCACCTGCATGAACATCAAGAGTTGGTTTAAATAGGTAATAAAAAAGATACTTTCGACTACTTCCTTATTTCCCAAGGGGTCACCACAGTGGATGGATCCATGTTTGATTTGGCACAGATTTTACACAGGATTCCCTTCCTGATCCAGGATAAAACCCTCCTATTTGTCTGGGATCAGAACCAGCACTACATTAACTCGTAACCCCGAGGCTGGATTTTTGTCTCCTCCCAGAATCAAACCAGAGATCTTTCATGTGTAAGGTGACTACATTAACTACACCATGGAGACATTTGGTTTATAAAGGAAAGAGAATGCAACATTGGAAAAGCAGTTTACTTATTACTAACATTAATAACATACCTATTCCAGCTCCATTGAAGACAGTGGGCAGCACAAGCATGATGTGGTTGGGCCAGTATTTCTTGTAGACAGCCATCTCATACTCTTTGACCACAAGGATATGTAGATGAGAGGCTCCATCCATGGCATGGTACAGGTTAAACAGACCGTGCTCGTGACGGCCGGTGGTTGGTGTGAAGATTGGACTCTTGATACAGTCTGGGCTCTAGGAAAGAAGGGGAAAAATATAAAAATAAATTATAAATATTTATTATTCATTTAAAAATAATGCTATTAAAAATAAAATTCATGTTAATTTTATTAAGAAAATTATGTATTACTATGTTGAAAAGAAAATCAAAACAGTGCACGCAGGCTAGACTAAAAGGTTCTTTGGGATACCTCAGGGATTTATAAAAATATATTATACTGAATGTAATCTCCAGTGAAGTCCAGGTAAGATATGATCAGAGCATTTCTTACTGATGTGAGCAAAAAATTTTCTCGTTGTTTCAAATAATAATTTCTCAAAGTGGAATCTTCTGTGCACATATTTTTGTGAAAACAAATAAGAACTGCTGGGCTGTTGGGATCATTTTAGCTGTTGTTAAGGCAATTACACCACCTAGTGGAGTCATCTGGGTGTTGCAGTGTGGCAACACCCAGATCAGATCCTTGCTTTATGGCAGAGATAACATTTTCATGTTTGTTCACAGAGATGGTCAACAAAAACACTGCAATTACCTAAATAAACCATGGACTAAATTTCTAGTTATCAGTGATGAGATTGGCACTGCTTTCTGGACTGATATGATCTTGAAATTGAATGAAAATGTTCAAAGAGGCAGACATGGTAAAGAATGACTTTAAAATCTTGACACACACAGTTTCTACTGGATTCTACTTCTGTTTTATTACTTCCACATTTTTCTTGATGTGAGATAAACAGAAATGGGAACATTTATCTTCACCTCACGTGATCAAGTTTAAATGATTAAGAACATACCCAGTCAGAAGCGAGAGGCAGCCGCATGCTTTCCAGTTGGCCTCCGGGTTGGCTGAAGCTGAAGTAGTGCTCTTTAGACTTTGGGATGATGAAGTAGAGCTGGATCTCTTCCCCAAGCAGTAGATGGGTGAATGTGAAAGCATGTAGTGTTGACTCGCACATCTGAATTAGGATTAGAGACAACTGTCACGTTTACATTTCAAAGACACTTCGAGCGCCGTTTCTCACTTTGCCTGCTTGCATGTATTGTCCTGACCTGGTATCTGGGGTTGAAGCCCAGGTATTGATGACACTGTTCACAGTGATGATAGGTGTTGTAGGCTGCATACTTAGACAACTTTATCCTAGATGTCCGTCGACGTAGGTACACATCTTCCTGTCGCACAGGATTTCCTTGAGAAGACAACAACCAAAGGCAGGTAAGAACAAAAAACAAAATACAAAGATAACAGGTAACACAGTTACAGGTAGCTGTGTTAATATATTGATTAATATACCAAGTTTTTTCTGGCTGTACTTACCCTCAGCATTGGGTTTATATCCAGGACAATATATGGTGCTGATGTCATCATATTTGGGGTCGTGGATGGTGTAGTCAAAGGGCATTGTCCTCACAATCTCTGGGTTGGGCCAGGGAGCACTGGGTGGGTGGTATTGCACCACCACTGTCTGGGAACCTGAAGACAACACATTTACAAATGTATGCACTGAAAATAAGTTTATGCACAATGAATACTGACAAATATGATTTTATGATCCAAACAGCAGGAAAAAAAGTAACATTAAAAATCAAAAAGGTTTGGAGAAACTGTAGAAAATACAGAAAATTGACTGGAATAAAATCTAGTTTACATAAATTAAATAAATGATAATAACTAAGAACTATTGGCTGCTACAGCAAATGCACTGACTGTAGTTGATGTCTTCTTCATCGTAGATATCCACCTCCATCAGCCTGATCAGCATGCGTGACAGAATGCCCAGGAAGTGCAGGTATGCTCCTGTCTTACCCACCTGACATCAGAAAACAACAAAGGGAAAATAATGCAAATACATGGTACAACATATGCTTGAGTTTGAATAAAACAAAGAAAGACAGACAGAAATTACCTGCGGGGGTCCACTGAGCAGCAACCTGCGAGGGTGAAAGTTGTCACTTCGGCCTTCAGTGCGATTGCTGCTGTCCATGTGGTAAGAGCGAGGGACTGTCCACTGACGATAATAAAGTGACTGTTCTGTACATGTCATCATTTTACTCAGTAAAGGCCTGCACACAGAAGACGAGAGCAATCATTACTTTTGGCCCCCAAAATGTCACTGTGCGACTTTTGCACTTCCTTCAGATGCACATGAAGAGTTGGTGTGTTCTTCCAGTCCAGTTATTATACTTTCCCAGTTAAGAGAAGCACTGTGCAGCTGCTACAGAAAAGTGAGCTGATGTGATACTTAACATGATACATTCAGTGTTCAATACTCATTTGAAAAAAAATCTATCTTCAGCAGTATATAGCCACTGGCTGTGAGCACAGCTGTTCTGCTTGATGGGGAATTTGTGGCTGGATAGGTTTATTGTTTAGCATTTGTATTGATGTGACTCATTCTATTTTTCTATGGATGTCCAGTTGTACTACTATTATATCTACAATGCTTATGGGACAGATGCGTTACCAATGCATCACAGGTTTTGAGAAATACAGGTGTTAGAACACAACACTCCAGCCTTCACAAGCATCACTGCAGGCTGTCAGTGTTAAACCTATTAAAAAACACAGTCATTTTGAAGCTGCAATCACAATCAGATATATTGTCTGTCTTGTCAGAGTAAGAACAGCTGAGAGTTTTAGTTATCCTTATAAATGCTACAGAACTGAATATGCATCTTTCTGTAGTCACAACCATTACACATAGATCAGTCTTTCTCCATGGGAGAAGGAAATGTATTTTCATTTGTAATAATAATTCATTTTTACGTGGTAATGCAAAGCCTACTGTGGGATAACAGAAGTATTAGCAAGACAAACCAAAAATGTATTGCCTAGTAATGCAAAAACAGTCCCAGAAAATTCAGCATGTTACTACCCACTGAGGCACTATTATTTTTTTCCTTCTACTACTAATAATAAAAATTAAAAAAAAAACTTTAAAACAAAATCCCTTCTGAATGTGGTCTGACAAATTAAGAAATGCTTATCTTGAAGGCTTCAAGGCTTATATATATTTCTTATAAATGAACTGGTGTGTATTTTTTCTACCTGAAGCTGCTTGCCCATGCAACAGACATGTGTGGCAGGAATGAAGTACATCGTGGAAGTCCGCTGCTGTCACTTGCAGTGATAATGTCGTAGAGGGTACGAGGCAGGAGCACAGAAGGTGGACGGCTCACTCCTCGCGCCCAGGAGCAGCTCGGATGAGGTGATGAGGCTCGCGGGGACGAGGAGCTTGAGGATGTGGATTTGGAGCGTATTTGCATCTGGGAAAGTAACTGTTGTTGAGGGGGCATTTGAGTGTAAGGTTGAGAATTTGTTTGAGATAAAAGCTGAACTTGACTCTGGGACTGCAGCTGGGAGATCTGCTGGGACTGCGAATGACTTGGAACATAGGCTTGCGTTTGGGGGTCTGGTGCAGTTTGTGGATATGGAAAAGACTGAGATGAGAAATAAGGCTGAAGTTGAGCCTGTGATTGTGAGGAAGACTGCGTGGCATCCAAGGTCCCTTTCTGAACATTTAAAGAGGTGGTGCTATGAGCAGGGTTGAGATCTAGAGTTCCACTGTCTGAGCATGCCTGGAGCGGCTGGCTGGAGTCCCCTGGAAATACCAGGCAGAAGAAAAGAAACAAACAAACACATTTAACATCTATTTATCGTCTATTTAGATATGAAAAATGAAAAATTTGCTGAAACTTTACCGTTATCTTGTCCCTCCTCCTCTTCATTGTCAGTGCTACTAAGTTTTTCAGCATCGCTTTCAAGCAGATCACTTCCTGATCCGAGGTTTTGTGGTGGTCGTGACTCTTCTTTCACTAGATAAGCAGCCAGTCCCAGCTCTTGCTCAAGCGTGGTACGCTGCAGGTATGAGCAGCTTATCACTCGAAGGTCACAGTACTTTAGTGACCTGTTGGAAGAATGACCTCTCTGCTTAAGCTCAAAATGACAACTATGACAGCTTCTTTAGCTGTCATGCAAGAAAATATGGGATTACACTTTTTTTAAAATCTGGTAATGCTAAAATAGATGTGCAAGGTAAAACCTTGTGGGAACATTGTAGTGCAGGGAGTAGAACAAACGTAAATATTGTCAGGTCAAAAATCAGGGGATGTGATTAAAATTCAAGTGTGCGCACCTGGGCAATGACTCTCCCAGTGGCTCAGCCCCTGAAAGGATCAGGATGCAAGGAAGAGCCTCCAGCTCCAGGTAGGTACGAGGAACCCAGTCAGCATCCTGGATCTTCAACCATCTCTACAGGACACAAACACAAGTACAAAATAGGCCTACATGCAGTTTTCAAAGTATGTGAGAGGTTTGTGAGCTTATCTATCATGAATTACTACGCCACCTTGATCTGATCAGTAAAGGACTGTCCAATATTCAGAGCTTGCATGGGATTCCCTAGTATGATTTCAAAATTCTCCTCCAGACCCAGCTGCCTCCTCACTCTGGATAGCCGTTGGTGGGCCCATGCTGCCAGAGCCAAAGAGGGGATCCGCACAAGTACCATGTGACCATGATGGGCTGGACACTGCTGTGCAGCAGTGACCAGCGATTGTACAATTTCCATGGTCTCCACTGAAGTGTGTTTTTGGAGATTGTGGGAACGGTTGAATCTGCCTGATGCAGCCATCAGAGCAACACAGTAGTGTTGGATCAAAACTGTAGTTCGGATCACAGCACTGTGCAGCTTTGGAAACCTGGAAATGAGAGATAGAAAGATTGTAAAACCTTCTTGCTGTATTTTTGGTATCATTTTTAATTCTAGGTGTTTATGTAAATTCAACATATGTGAGTGCACCACCTCTCTTCCAAGGTAGAGGCCATGCTTTCAAATGAGGAATCATAACGCATCAAAGGCAGGCTGCTCCCTGAATGAGTCGATTCCAAAAGCTCTGACACACCAAAGTACCGTGTCCTTTCATGGTACAGGTCCACATCCTGTACACACACAGGATACAGATTTAATCATTTGTGTCAACAGATATGTGCTGCTAGTCTATCTTACAATAAAAAGAGAGTACCAATCACACAGAGAGTTTAATCTTACATTACTGAATGCAGATGGCCAGTGGATCTCGTTGTAGGGACTGATGCGGGTGCATTGTGTCTGAAGAGCAAAGGGAAACGAGGTGACGTGTAGAATCAGGATGTTTGTAGCATCTCTGACTTGTCGGGAGTTTAACAGTTGGTCCACAAGACCCAAACCACTATCTGAGCTGCTGTAGGTTGCACTGAGAGAGCGATAAAGAGAGACAGAAAGGGAGAGATCCAAAGAGACTGAGTAAACACACTCGATTTGCTCTTGTTGTACCAGTTCTGATGCTGATAGAACAGTGAAAGTGAACATAATAATCATAAAATCTTTCTAATTACTTCATACACACACCTGCTAATATCCCAGTGGGCATGGTCATGGACCAGGATGTAGAGTGTGTAGGAGTTACTGTATGCTTCCCGGATCAGGCTGTCAATTCGTGCCTGAGCGCTGTGGTCCATTTTGACCACATAACGTTCAGCCTCTCGGTGAGATACACATGCCTGGTCTAAACTCCCAAGCTCCTGTAGAACACCTGACATGTACAAGCAAACATCAAAACACAGTGTGTATAGGCACAAATGCATTCAAACACATGCTTTTGGCTGTATTTTTTAAATACAAGATGAACCATGGACACAACTGCTGGCAAAAGACCTATGGGACTAACCAGAGCTCCAGAGGTGGAGAATAGTCTGTTGAAATGTGACCTCAGATGGGGGGACAAGGATGAGGAAGCTGACCCTGTCAAAGGAGCCAAGGTCCAGGTTCTGTGTGCTGGAGTCTGCTATAGCACAAACATGGGACAACAGCTTTCTAGCCACTGCCAGCTGGATGGGGCGAACCTCTCGCCAATCTACAGAGTATTCTACACACATACAAAAACAAATTTTAGGCCCTGTGACTCAACTCTGATGTATCCATATACCGGATCCACTTTAAGCAATGTGTGCTTTACCTGAACAGGTGTCTTTGGGACTTGAAGCTGTGTCTTTTGGGCTGTCCTTTGAAAGGTGTGTATGTGAGTCCTTTGGACTGTGTGTGACTCTGGGACTTTGTGTGTTTTTATTACTCCTCTCTTCAGCTGATTCCTGGCTGCTGGATAAGGGAGATGGCTCATTGCTGTCCAGAATGGTACTATCCAGAAGGGAATCTATATCACCATCTGCAGAACAAGTTAGGGAACAATGATTAAAACACAGTAACAGGTCACATTAACATGCCACAGATAGACAAACACACCTTGTCCAAGGGAATTGCAGTAGTGGGTGAGTTCCTGTGCAACACCAGTGGAGAGCTGATGAGCAATTTCTTTCAGACCTTCACTGGGAGAAAACATACTTTCTGCCAAGGCACGGCACTGGTGCTTACCTGCAATACAAGCACACAAAGACACTGAATAAAATCTGTTTCACTGCTTTATTCAAAAATTCCCAGGACAACTTGACCACAATTTCACATACAGTATAAAGACATATCCTAAAAATACAGATCCCACCTGTAACTACCACACAGGACTGTGTTTCCTGTCCTGGTGCAGTGACAATGATGACCACATAGTTGGTGTTTTCAAGCCGTCCTTCCATTAATCTGCTTAAAGTTAGCTGGAGGCCTTGAGCTAAAGATCCTACATCCTTCCCTAACACTACCACACCCTCTCCGTAAGACGATGCAGCCAGCTGGGCAAGCCAGGGAAGCTGGCTGGGTGTTAAAGGTTGTGGGCTCTGGGGGGGCAAAGACAGATACTGGGGGAGCCCAGGCAAGACAGAGGGGATCTGGAGACAGAGTAAAGTGAGTACTTTGTTAATTCATCAAGTCATTATGTTCTATCTGATCTTTTTTCTCAAATATTTAGCATGAAGAGGACGTTAATATTTGCTTCACTGTGCTAAACAGCTACGAGGAAAGATGTGGTGTTATAAAGTGTTAAAAATGTCACATAGATATGTAGTTTAAAGTCTCCTAAATTATAGAAATATAATATTATTTGTTAATTAATTTGTTCTTGCAACATCTGACCTCTATGCCATAGTGCCTCCCTTGGGTTCCTGTTGTTTGAGGTTGTTGGTACTGTCTTATCTCACTGAGGTGGGACTCCCTCCAGGATCTCATGAATATCTGCTCCAAGTCCTCAATCAGAGGCACCTGGTCTGACCCTTGGAAATAGAGGTGAGAAACAAAACTTGACATTTATACATTCAAAACATTTTTAGTTTAGCAACTAAAAAACCCATAGTTTTGATTATTATTTACTACAAAACAGCGTGTTACTGGAAAAATGTTTTTACACTTACCTAGCTGAACAAGGTAATAGACAGTGAGCAGAATCTGCATCTCAGTGGACAGTGGTTGAATGGGTGATGGCCCATAGTGCTGGTAGACTCTGGGGAGTGTTTGTGAGCTCAGATAACAGCTCTGAAGTAGAGAACTGACAAGTACATCACTTATATTGCCAGTCAGCTGAGGAAGAGGGCCATGACCTGCGTACATGAAACGTGTGCAGATAAAATGAATGAAAATATAGACATGAAGGATACTGGGGCTAAGCAAAACTTAAGCTTGAAATAGGATGCAAAAAAATTATATTCAGTTCAAGTCAATTTTATTTACATAGTGCCAATTCACATCAATAGTCACCTCAAGGCTCTTTATATTGTAAGGAAAAGACCCTACAATATTAGAAAGAAACTCCAACAATAACACGACCCCCTATGTGCAAGCACTTAGAGACAGTAGGTAGGAAAAACTCCTTTTTAACAGGAAGAAACCTCTGGCAGAACCAAGCTCAGGGAGAGGCAGCTATGTGCTGTGACCGTTTGGGGGCAAAGAGAAGAGAGCAGAGAGAGTCGGGACAAAAGACAGGATGAGACAGCGACAGGATGTTTCTAATTTTAATGATATTACAAAAATGAATGAAGGCTACATATTTGTAGGACATATTTGTTGCTGAAGGACATATCCTGATCAAAAATAACTCCATGAGTCCTCACAGTGTTACTGGAGGCCAAGATAATGCCATCTAAGGTAAATACCTGGTTAGACACCATGTTTCTAATATTTTTAGGACCGAGTACAATAACCTGAGTTTTATCTGAATTTGGAAGTAGGATATTAGAGGTCATCCAAGTTTTTATGTCTTTAAGACATGCCTGTTGTTTAAAATGGTAAGTGTTTTCTGAAATTACAGATTAACAGACAAATGCAAATGAATAAAGTTTCTAGTGCAAAAAAGTAAAAATGCAATGCAGGAAAAAAGGAAAGAAAAAGGCAACATGTACTGCTTCATACAGACTAACATGCCTGACATCATATGCCAAACACATCTTCCCAAACTGGACCAACTGGTGTATTTAAGCTGCAGATTTTCCCACCTCTTCCTCTGACATATCAATGCTGGTGCTGTCCTGTATCACTACCTGCTGTTTCAACCCATCCACTCACTACCTACCTCAGTCCTACTTATTGCCAAGGCAGAGTGGGATAATTGGATGGAAATACTGTGATGGAAGGAACCAAAGATGAGAAAAAGACAAGAAATGATAAGATGGCTGGTTGATGTGGGGAAGGGCAGATAGGTTATAAAAATGTAGTGGAAACAGAAAGGTAAGTTTACAGACAACACAAAGGGGTTAAAGGGGTGGATGATGAACACCCTCAGGTGTTGGCTGACTCACGTGTAAGGAAAGTTCAGTACTGACAGCTGGATGGAAAATTATGACCAAATACAAGCTGATGTGGACTCTGTCATAGGTCCAGATGATATTGTGAAATTTAACAGCATGTACACTTACACAAGTGTAACACATTCCACGTCCATGAGTCTACAAAGGCCCGCTTGGGTCTGAGTGACATCAATTTCATCCTCAGAGGCAAGCTCCTTACAGACGTCCTACATGCCCTCCAGTTTATTGTGACACTACACTACCTAAACTACAAGGACACCAGCTGCACATTTCCTCCAGGCAGACTTAAAGAAATAGTAAAAGAACAACTACACATTTGTGGCATCCACAGCTGTCCAAGTGTGAACACAATCCCAGCCTTAGTAGGGTAGTGTAGTTCTCACTCGAATTTCAATTTCTAACCTTTGAAAATGACAGGTTGCAGTCTGCAGGTTTGCAGCAACTGATCTGGAACTGTTACTGGCACCTCTGGGGGAGAAAGTGGTGTTGAAGACCACTGTGATAAACTCTGCAGGGCTGTAGTCTCTGCACACAGAAGGAAAACAAGGAAAAGAAATACATTTGCATACAAAACACACAAGCAGATCAAACAGCACACAACTATCTTGGTGATACATTTAGAATAAAAGGAATATCTTTGCTACACTAATCTGTCATACAGTCTATTTTCCTATTGATACCTGCTCTGGATCCATTTGTGATGACAGAGGACACTGATGATGTTGATGAGGCTAATGAAGATGGTGGAGTCTTCACGGTGCTCTCAGACAGATTGTTGGCAGATGATTCAGGTGACCAACCCTTATGCCTTTTTTTGGGGGGCCCAGTATTTGCATGTACCCCTGGAAGATGCATATAAAAATAAAAAAAGCTGACTGAGCTTGATGTACATATTTTGTATATAAATACATTTAAATAGTGTTACATTTTAATCTTTCAATTTGACCACTTTCTCATTTTTCTCCAGATGCTCAAAAGCTACTGCTCCTACTTATTTGTCAAAGTTCATTTGTTGAATGACTTTGTTTTTTTACTCAAGTGTCACATTTTTCTACAACTCAGGTTGTTTTAGAATTCATTTTCTGTAAAACACAAGAGTAATTTTGGTCAGTCCCACATGAAACAAACCAACAGAACATACTAGGTGTCTTGAAAGTAGAGAATTAAATGAAAAAGAGTTGTATTTTAGTCATGCACCAATCTGTCTTTTCCTCTCAAGTTTCTGTTGTAATACAGTAATATGGAGGACACATAAAAGGCCTGCTTGTTAAAAGGACCATGAAAAAAAAAACCAACACTGACAGGAAGGAAGCTTTTCAATAAGAGAGAAAGCAGGAAAAAAGATGAGACGGGGTATTTTACAACCCTGGTTTATAGAGGTGACAGACTGAAGAAGAGAGTGGGTGAAAGACAGACAGAAGAAAAAGAGGAGGTAGAAGTTTAGTGCCTAAAGTGTTGGCAAATGAAAGCAGGGAAAAACAAAGGACAGGCCTCTGCAGACAATGCAGCTGGCTGGCTTCTGTATAGCAGGGGTGTTATAACACACACACACTCACACACACAGTGTTTTGGCTCATGGAGGCAGGAGCTCTCCTTTTTAAAAGTGAGAGGAAACCCTGGGGAGGGGCTTAATGACAATAGACACAAAACTTGCAATGTTTACATGCACACAGAAGCCAGATAACAGCAAAAGATCAGATTAAAACAGGAAATCTGAAAATTTTGCATAACATTACAAGAGCTACAACTGTGCATGCAGCTTTGTGAGATATCAGATTTCTAACATAACCAAAACTAAAGTTTTGAACATTACATGTAGTAGTGAGTTATTTTTCACAAACCTATTTGTGCATTAGCTGAATTAGGTATAGTTTCTGGTTGCTTAACAAGGTTTCAAATGGCATCGGGGAATTTTTTTTCTTATTTATTTTTTTCAAATAACCCATAAACACTCAGCTTTCAGTCAGCCCTTAAAACAACATGTCATATACACATATCTTTGAGGATATACACTGGAATAAATGGCGGAAGTCACCAGAGTGCACAGTCTTTACCTGTAGCTGAGGGTCTTCCAGGCCCTGACTGATTTAAAGGTGGATGAGCAATGGAGGGAACAGCATGGTTGTCATTCATCAGTGTGTGGGAGACGTCAGCTACTTGTGGCTCCACATGTGAAGCTGCCATTAGCAGATACATGCAACAAAGATTCATCAAAATAATCAACAATAATAATTGTAACTTTTCATTAGAACTGTTTCTGTAATTATTTATTGCATTCACTCTTTATTTTTGCTCGTTTAAGCAAAATATAGATTGTCTGTCTGCAAATGTTTGAAGTGCCAATAATGCTGAGCAGCCTTATGGTTAAACAAAACCTGCATCCTGTTGAAAATGATGACATTACATCTCAATTAATGACAAAAAAAAAAGATGACAAAAAAAAATTCAGGAGGAAATATCAACTTGTCATTCCTGGATTTGATCTCTGTATTGTCTGTTACCTGAGTGGTTGCCAGATGTGTGTGATGGGTGACCCAATGCTAGGTTTGGTGGTTGCTCATCTGATGTTGATTGGCCTTCTGAGAGAGTGGGTCCCAACTGTCTCATCCTGCCATCTGATATAGAAAAAAATGATTACTACTGAGACAGAAAGCTATTACAACAGAAAGGTGCTGTTAACAGCTAGATGTGAATGCATGTATGCATCTGTGTGCAGGTGTTGGAGGCTCGTGGGAAGAGAAAGTGTTCCAGTCATGGTCTGAAAGTTCAACAAAGTTATCCAAATAGCATAATAAGGCTCCTTCTTAAAACTGGGTTCAGGGAAGAAGTAATACTAATAGGCAGCCAGTGAGAGAAACCTTGTAGCACTCTAGTAACCCTAGTATCACCTTTCACTTGTCCTTATGGCTTTACTAGGTGAGCCAACAATCTTATAGCATGGGTGATAATTATTTTGCATATTACTTGCTTTATAGTCATTCAATAAATAAAAAAACAGTGCTGTATAATTTTTCCTATTTTACATGACTAAGCTCATGCTCATTATTTACACTAAAACAAGCAATGAGCGTTGTCCTAACAATGCTCACTGAAATATGCATCAGTGCAGCAGAGATCACCACTTTCAACGAGAGATTTTCAAAATAAAATCAGACCTTCTCATACACTTAATTAATTTATCAATTAAATCATCTTTAGGTGCCAATGTTTTTTATTTGCCATCTCTAATTTGAGTGGAGCAGTAACACACCACAGATCAACAGCAGTTTTATTTATTCAATTGACTACCACCTGTTTAAAAATAAATACAAAAGACTGTCTTCTTAACCACAAATTAAAACAGTAAAGACCACCCTTTATTGCATTAGAATGCTATTTAATAGTCTCCACTTTTTTGCTGAGCACTCAGTATATTAAAGAGGGGATAGCACATCAAGGCATATCTATATATTCTGCCAAAGTGTTAGGAGGCATAAATTTTTTTGACTGTGCTTTTTTTGTGAATCCTATTGTATGCAGAGGTTAGAGTGTATGCAGAGGACGAACATCAGTAACTGCTGTGCTAAATTTAAATTTGATCAAGGCCAAATATGTCTTGAAAGTCACCAAGTTAATGCAAGCAGCACCTCTGTGTCCTATAGTGTACACTCACTATAAAATCAGTGTTTGTGCTACAATCAGAAAGTCAGCTCAATTGTCCACCTACAGTACATTACAACATATGTGCACCTCTTACCATTTCCCCTCCAGCAGATGGGAGCCCCTTTGATGAGTACGCCCTGGCTGTTTCGGTATAGATAGTACTTCAAGTGCTTCTGTTTCTTGGGCTGGGTGCTGAGCTTCAGGTTAATGTGATTGGAAAACTCTGTGAAATAGCGGAAACCTTTCTCTCCACACCCCATACAGTTTCCTGAGAATCCTGTTGGGGGCACCAAAGACAAGATGTATGATTACAACAGAAAGTGTGTTTTACACGTCCTTGTTCACACAGGCTGAATGTCATAAATGCATTGAAATACAAAAACAAGGGTGTTTTTTTCATTCTTCAGCAGACAAATCTTTTTCAATTTACAACAAAGAGCAAAGATTTCCTGTTTAGGTCTTCTGCCTCACCCAACAGTGCGTAACGACCCTGTTCGTCTGGCAGGAAGCGGCGGTCCACAGCGCACACCAGTAGGTTCTCAGAAAGGGAAGGAGACTTTACCCCAACCAACATGAACCCAGGGGGCACATCCAAGGGATCGGATGCAAGGGAGGACAAACGGAGGTCCCTGCCCGCCTGACAAAAGCCTGTGTAGTGGAAAATCAGGGATAGAAAAATTATTTCACTAAATGATTAGGCAGTACGCCCTGTGATTGACTAATCACAGGGCGTACTGCCTGAGTCCAGGGTGTAACCTGCATCTCACCCAATGATAGCTGGAATAGGCCCCAGCCCTCACAACCCTGAATTAGATAAGCGGTTAATAAAATGGATAAATGGATAGTACAATTGTAAGTTATTTATTCTTATTAAAGAGTATATAAGAAATCAGACACAGGATGCAAACAGCTCACCTCAAGAGCAGGTATAAAACTTTGATTTTTTTCCCCATTCCTTCACCCATCATGTACAACACATTTATAGAGGAGGTGAACCCTCAAAAGTACACCTCCTTGTCAATGTGCCTGCTCCAAATTGTATTCAATGCCACTATCTTGTAAATGGGGTCCCGAGAGAGTATGTTTATTGGTTTTTATACGCTCTTGTCAAAGCAACTGAGATCCCCAAGGCCTCATCCACCTGAGACTGTCTAAATAAGGGACTTAATATCTACCCCTATGATTATTGGTAAAGTATGGAGTTCAGAAATATATCCAATGGTACTTTTGCTTGAAATGCAGCATTATAAATATAACAAAATAAGTGAAAATAATCATTCTGTAATGGTTCTAAATGAGAGAAGTGCAATAATATGAACAGGAGGTGTTTCTATACAAGGGTCACGATGTATAGAAAAACTGTGAAAAATAGGAAGTAAGCAAGGCGCAACTGGAGTCATGTGCATCAAGAGTGATCTCATCATGAGTGGAGAGATGGGGGAGTAGAGTTTGTGAAAGAGTATAAAAAGTAATGTTTTGGTAATAAAGAACTGTTTTCTGCACCTCGCCATGAGCAGACGGATCATCTAGAAGAAAGGCTTGCAGTTGGATTTTAAAGTGAGGTGTACCGGATTAATGATAACCAAGAAACTGTGATCTAAAAATTGGATTTACAAGTCTGTCTTTTCTCTGCTCATCTTGTTGTGTTGGATTGAAGCCTTGATAAAGTTGGAGGACTTTGTACTGAGTCACTGCTTCCACATGTGGACTTCATCAGGACAGGAGAAGATTGCGCCTATGGCCAGGGCGTACTCCTTCTCCTCTGTCAAGTCATCCCAAGACCAGTAGTAGACAATTAGCATCAGCATAGAATTGATTAGTTAGGAAATTATAAGTTTTATGTGTTCAGATGTCATGATTCATATTGCCTGATTGAGCTGTTTGCTTTGCCCCCACTAAACTGCTTAAATAAAAATATCCTATCTGCATTTAAAGTTTAATATTGTGGACATTCCCTTTTTAACTCTGTGAAATAGTAAAGGTAAAACTTGTGTATGAGTCTTACATCTTTTAATGGTTCTTACAGGTTGTTCTACTTCTTAAGATGGCTAGGATATTGCTTCTACTTCTTTCCTGGCCACTAACCAAGCGCAAGATCTATAATGAGGAGAGCTGCCGTTAACGGTTGTGGCTGTTGATTGCACCTAACTGTTAGAGTTGCTAGTTGTTAGCATCATCAGAGGATAGTGGGGTCGGCATCCAGACATAGGCAGTTAGAGTTAGGCAAGTCTTCTCGCTACTGGCTTAAGTTAGTTTCTGTTACCCTATTAGGGTAATACTCATAGGATCATAGACTCGGACCCTTTAAATGGAGAGCCGAGCCAGACTTCCTGTACAAGGGTAATTGGGATCTAACACTCTTTATGTGTATGTGTACAAACCATCAGTGGTGCAGCATCCCTCAGGTGGGGGCTTCATCTGGTAGGGTATCGGAGGACTATTAGACTCCGAGCCATCTTCATCATCTTCATCTGTTTAGCATGTTTGAGGCACAAACAAAATCTTTATATTTTCAGCATAAACAAAAGTGACAGGAAAATAAAATCTAAAGAAAGCTAAAGAAATTGCAATTCAAACTGGACACTAGAAAGCCATCAAGCCCTTTTGCTGAACAAAATATCATTTCTCCCGTCCATCCATAAAACCCACCGTCACGTGCCAGTGGCTGCTCTGTCTCGAGGTATAACTGTGAGAAGACAGGTCGGGGAACTACAGTGTTCGACCTCAGCGATGCCTCTATGGAGTTATGGAGGACCTCTTCAAAGCGTGTGGTCCGCAGCTGGCCTGCATAAGAGTTCCCCATTGGTGTCCTGTAAAAACAAAGTGTCCTGTATTGTTGTGTTGTACAATACAGGACAATTTCTGCATGCTGATGGTAGTTTTTTTTTTGTTGTTGCTGTTTTTTTTGCACTATTACCAAAACTTAAAGTGATGCTTTCAGATACTGCACACAGACATAGCAATCTTTCCATTATTAGCACTTGAGCACACACACACACACACACACACACACACACACACACACACACACACACACACATATATATATATCATTTACAGGTAAGGAAATGCCCACAAGTTCAGATCCTCTGGATGTGTATTTCCATGGGAAAATTTTTTTAGCACTCATCCAAGTGACTTCTTCAGTCTCACGGATGAGTGATGAAATGTTTCTCCCACTGAAAACTGTTATGTCCAGTTGAATTCAATCGACTTTTTGAGGCTAAGGAGAGTTGTTAGATCCTGAAATGCTCACTAAAGCTGAGGGAAAGTGAAGGTTCTTGCAATATATGTGAATTATGAGTATTAGTTCCATAAACGATTAAAGATCATCCTCCTAACACCCAAACTCATTTGTTTGCATTTTTAATTTCACCTATATGAGATTAGTTGGACCTCGTAAGTATAAAAGCTAAGAATCACCTTTGAAGAGAAAGTGATTTTAAAAAGGACAATGGGTTTATTTTACAGCATAACATAAATTTGCCATGTTTTAACTTAAGTTTAATACACTTTATTGAGCAAAATGAAGGTGCAGAAAAGCCAAAATCTAATATCCTCATATGATGACATGGTCTCAGACCAATCATACCTGATACAAATCATAGGACAGCTCAGGGATGTGAACTCTGCCACAGGTCCCTATCATCTACCTGAAATTGAGGTATTTATTATTTTGTCTGTTCCCTGTTATCTTGCTTTGCTCAGCCACAGCTGTAGAAAGGGACAGATTTCTGGCTGATCTTTATGAGTGGTCGTTGCTCTCTCTCTGGAATTGTTGCATGGAGGATGTAACATCTACAGTGGGGCAAAAAAGTATTTAGTCAGCCACCAATTGTGCAAGTTCTCCCACTTAAAAAGATGAGAGAGGCCTGTAATTTTCATCATAGG
>VUQS01077380.1:6178-19349 GCA_015108495.1 Heterochromis multidens
TTTTTTTTTTTTTTTTTTTTTTTTTTTATTTTTTTTTTTTTTTTTTTTTTTTTTTTTTTTTTTTTTTTTTACTGGTCCCAGGACACTGGGAATTGATTATATTATACCATGTTGTGATTAACATAGTATTTTTTTTTATTTTTTATTTAAACTGAGTTATCATCCAAGTTATACATCTATTACAATTAGAAAAAATACAGTGAAGTGAACACTTGAAATGACTTATTACAGCCCCACACCTGATAACATTCAGTTCACCAACAATATACTATCACTTATGGCAAAAAGAAGCATCACACCCATAGAATTAGGAATATTCATCATTCTTGCCTGAAAAATGACTAGTGGAAAAAATCTGTTATTAAAATAGCTGCACATGCATTTTCTGTTCATTGAGTAATTGATTAATCAGCTAATTGCCCAAGCACTAATTAAGACAAGTAATAAATCTGGCATTGAAGGGCAAGAGCAGCAGCTCTCTGCCTTCTTGCACTGTCACCAACAAATAGATTTGACTATGTAAATATCATCACTGCAGGAAGTGAAAATGTTACATTATAAATAAAAATAGGAGTTGTAAAAGAAAAATATGCAAGTCCAGCTTCAGTGATTTATTCTAAAATTCTCCAGTCTGAATTAGAGTCGGATCATTTAGCCCAGGGGTTTTCCTGGCTAGCAGTGGCTGCAGGGGGTGTATGGCTGGGCACTGGTTGCCAGGGCTACGCAGAGCTAAAGTAAACAGTAGGATCAGTGTTGGAGCTGAATCGTGTAGTGTCTACCCCAGTCCCCACTGTGGAGGGCTTTGGAAAATCAGCCCAGAGTTAATATAAGAGTCTCTATTCATATCTATCTGTTTCTGTAGAACGAAGATCACTTTATTCACCACTTTGGATGACGACTGGGGTGGTGGTACATTTCAATATTATCTGAGGCAGACGTGAAGGAGAAGTATTATGCTGTGTGAATTGGAGCTGCTGGTTTCTGAGAGCTAGGAGGTGAATTGTATTTCCTGTGAACAATAGTTGTTTTAATGGTTATTTTCTCTGGAACAATGAGCTGTCTGTGGACACTTGGACATATGGTATGAATCAGCAACAGTAGAGGCCAATTTATTCTTAAACAATGTATTTTATGGCATCATTCCTGACCACACACACTAGTGTTCCTGTACTTATACATGCACACACAGACTCTCACATTCTTTAAGATTTCTAGGATTTTTTTTTTTTTTTCTTCTTTGAGCTTTGAAAGAGCTTTTGTTTGGGACTGACTGTAATTGTGAATCAGTCAGAATTAGGCCCACAGTTGGATCAGCAAGTGACTCTAGCATCGCAACATTAGCCTTTTTCTACAGTTAATGAAATTAACTTGACAATATTGTTTGGTAATAAATCAAAGGTTTGTCTTGTCGTGGAATAACCTACAGTGTAGACCTTTTTCACATCACATATTCCAGACAGAAAGGAAAACATGGGTGGAGTTGCTAATTTTAATGATGACCCAGTTCCACTGAGCGTCCCAGTGACAGTGAACCAGCATGCACGTTAACAGGACCCCCCACCCTGTGTTTTGAAGTCTAAATGTCAGCTGTGAAAAGGCTCCTGTGAATGTGTTTAAATTTTAAGTCAACAAATTCTAACCAACAGTTTTTTCTTCTAATGCGATGTCATTGTGTAGCTCCAATTTATGATGGACAGAAATCAATAACCCTCAACTGTCCAAGCTATTTTAGTGACTAAAATGATGAAGTGGGGCCATTTCTGACTCCATTAAATTATATACAGGAATTTTTTTTTTTTCTTTTTTCAATGCATCTATTTGTGTTTATCATACCTACACTATTTTTTTTTTTTTTTCTTTTCGGGAGGTGACACAGATCCCTTAGGGGTTGGTTGTGCGTAAACATCTGCCAAGTCCAACATGGGGAGCTACCTGCTGTGGCGACCCTTTGTGAATAAGGGAGCAGCCAAAAGTAGCTTTTATACCTATACTATTTTTATCTGTGATAGATATTTTGAATTGTTCTAATGTAATTAGTTATGGTTTTCAATCGTTTTTATTCAAAAGGGAGTTAAAAACACAAATTGTAAGAATTAAACAGTATGCTAGTATCATTTTAACACCAACATATGAATGAACTGGTAACTATAATACTTTGATCATCAACAATTACAATAAACCCATCAGCCAGGGTGGGTTTTTTTCCCCATCACATTTTACTTCCATGCTTCTTTTTCAGACTAAATTTTAAAAACATGTTGTTTGTACAGTACTGTGCAAAAGTCTTCAGCCACCCCTCATTTCTTTATATTTTACTTCCAAGGACTTTGGAAGTGTTCTTAAGCAGTAGTTCTTCTGACTTTCTGAATGTCTTTCAAAGTCAAAAGATGCATCTGGCTCTTCAGCTGATCTACCTACTGTTCACTGAAGCCTCATCAGAAATGGTCTCAGTGGAAGGGTGGCTGTCAAGAAGCCATTCTTAAGGAAGGGAAACAGGGGAAAAAATGCTAAGGTATACCAGATTACACAATGGAACATTATCATAGTCATGGATTGGCCTCCCCAGAGCCTGGACCTCAACATTATTAAAGCAGTGTGGGATCATCTTGACAGAGAACCAAACAAAAAGCAGCCAACATCCAAAGAAGAGCTTCGAAAGTCCTTCAAGAAGCCTGGAGAACTAAATGACAAGAAAGCTTGCCTGCTTCAGGTTATGTTGAAGAATAAAGGTGGCCACACCCAATATTGACTTTCAAGCTCGTTAGAATTCTTCAAACTCTGTTTTTGCCTTATATACTGTATTTCCATGTATGTTTGCACCTCTTTCCCATTTTCCTAGCAAAATATAAAGAAATGAGGGGTCCTTCAAGACTTTTGCACAGTACTTTAGGTGTGTAATATTTCAGATATTTTGTGTAGAAAAACCCAAAATATTTAGACTGAACTACCTGAAAAGAGTCAAAATGAGATGCCTAATTATGAAATGATGCCCCTAATTGGAATTTAAATTACAATAAAGTCAAGCCTGTAATGTTAAATGTTAAAAAATGTTATAACATGCATATATTTCTGGGCTTATAAATAACCCCCACACAACTTTCCACTGTCCTCACCACACCAGTGGGCCAGTTCCATTAAAATACTGTGAGACGTTGTAGGAGAAGTAGACTGACAAATTCATTGTAGGAAACCTAGAATGTTTAAAAACATTCCAATGTCACATATAAAGATATGTCAAACCTGTCAGTGAACTACAGTATCATGGTTAGAGCCCCACTGATAGTTTTTTTTTTTTTAATTTATTTATTTATGGTGGTCAGTGCCCATTTTTAGACAGACATTCAGATATTCCTTCCATCCAATATAGATACATAAAGTACGTTAGTTACTTGTTAGCAAGAAAATGATGGGTTCATATTGTTTAACTGTGTCAGTGTTTAGCAGCCTAACATGCAGACACTTGCTTTCTCAAAAAAAAAGTACATGTTCTGGTTTTCAGCAACATGCCCGTGCTACTTGGAGTACTAATCGAGACCAGGACACTGTGAATAATTAACTCCTTATCCTTGGTTCTGATCTTTCTCTGCTGGTGAATAACATAGTGACTGTGATGGTGAGAAATCAACACATAGCTGCACACAGAATATCAGAAACCTACTATGTAAACAGGGATGTAAATAACCAAGTTTCTCCTTCTCTGTTTAATATACTCACTGGTTTGATGGCTCACGTCCACTCATTAAAAAAAAAAACATGGGTGATATTTTGAGGGAAGTAGATAAAGCCTGATACTTTAGTCTTTTGGATTATTATTATGGAAATTATGAAAGAAAAAAATTCACACATCAGCAGCCTTGTCCTCAAGTGGAATATGTTTCACTGTGTGGACAGTTTGTCTGACTACACCATTCTCTGCACATTTTGTCTCAGGTACTGGATAAACACAAAGCCATGGACAGCATGGTGGAGCTGCTACAGGTGTACCCGGAGGAGGACGAGGCGTATGGAGAGCTGCTAGAAGCCACAACTCAGCTCTACCACTACCTGCTTCAGCCCTTCAGGGACATGAGGGAACTGGCAATGTTGCGCCGACAGCAGATTAAGGTAATACACACAGGCACACTGATACAAATGCCATCTGTTTCAGGGCTTGATTTAAGTAGGTTTAGCGCTAGCTATAGCCAGCTAACTGGTCTCTCTACTGCTCTACAGTGGTGCACGCTACCAGTTAAAGTGCTATCTCTATGGTTTGATTAGTGCTGGAAAATGATCCTTAAACTACTACATGGTGAGCCTATTGTTCTAAACTGCACTGACCAGTAGCATTAGATGTTTAGGCTGGGTGCAGTGGTATTGATGGTTGGGTAATAGCCAGTCTGTGCTATGCATTTGCTACTGGGGGCTGTGGAGGTCAGAGGATCAGCAGAGAGGCTTTCCCCCTGGCCAGAGCAGCTTAACAACCAGCGTAAGTATTATTGCAGCAGCCACTAAACCACTCAGTAATTCTGCAGCCTCAGCACACCCTTCTGTTTTCCACTCTCTTTCTCTGCTCTGTCTTTGTTGCTTTTCTTCATTAGGCTTGGAAAGGGAAGTAAATCCACAGACTAATCCCTACTGTCTCTCAGCCTTCATGGAGTGGAGTTCAGTCTTAACACATGCCTGCTCAGTCAGTAGGTCAGAGTTCTAGTTGCTTCTTGTACACTTGTTCAACAGCCCAGTGGATAAGAAGTGATATACATAACATTGAAATGCAGTATCAAATTGGATAAGTCAGCTGATTTGTCACGAATATGAAAGTCTACATTTTATAAACAAGAATCAGTCGAGCAAGAAAACCAGACTAGAAGTTCCCCAAGTTGCCTAATGTCACATTAGAGTAAAAATAGGATGGCAACCTCCTTGCAACTAGGTAAAATTGTTAGTTACAAGTTACGGTGATTGCATTTAATTTTTTTTCTGCGACCAATTGTGACCCTTTGGGCGACCACTTTTGATTACAAGGTGAGTGCACAGGTTGCCTGTTGGAAGGCAACCTGTCTCCAAACAGTCACAGTCCAGCTCAGACTGATTGCAATCACTCTCAGACAGATTGGTGAATGTTTGTAAATAATTGTCATCTAATTTATAAACATAGACAGGTTGCCAACACATTGCAGTCAATTGGAGTCGGTCTGTGCTGATGAGCAGTTCATCTCCGATGTCTCTTTGCAATAGGGGACTCGACGCCACTGGTTTCCAGCTGATTGTATTCTAGTTACATTTCTAAATAAAAGTAAGGTTGCCAAGCACCTATGTCATTATTGCAGTTAAATCGCTGACCTACAGCAACGCCGAGCTTAAATTAATTAAAAAGCATGTTTACATCCTGGTACAAAAAAGTGGTTTTGTACTCTGTGGATAGTTTCCCCCTTAATCATTACTGCAAAGTGGATTTTTTTTTTTTTTTTTAAATAACTCACCTGTTTGGATTTTTTTTAAGACTTAAAGTTATGGGTTTTAAACTTGCCATTTAAAAACAGCTGCTATAGCTTAAGTAAATGAAACACTGGTAAATGAGCTGGATAAAAAAAGCTTCTGGAGTACATGGACATTAATTTAATGGACAATAGAAATCATATCCCGTGCTGTCCCTATTACTGTCTCTGTACCTGTCTTTTGTTCTCTCTCATAGACAGCCTCAATCATTCACCCACTGTTGGGCTGTGAGTATTTTACTTTCTCTACATGCCTTTCACAGCATGCTTATTTGGCATCTTGTCACTAACAACACAAGTGCCTGTGTATGTGTTGGGTGTGATTTCTGAGTGTGTGTTATGATGGTGTTCTTGGGCGGGTGCTGATGTAAAGTGAGACATTTCATTGATATTCCACTTTGCACTTTTTCTTAAAGGAGAAGTCTGGTTATTTTTAATAGTTTTCTTACAATTTTTTCCTCCTTGAAAAAAATCAGTGTCAGTACATCTTTTCACTCACTGTTACTCAGTGCTCCACTGTTGTCAAAATATATTAAAAACACATCAGTGAGTCACACTGTGGCACTTGGTGGCAAATGTATTTTACTTTTGACTCAGTTCCATATACATGTATATATGTCCAGTTGCCAAAAACTGTCATTAGTGCACTAAATGTGGGTTAATCTAAAACCTAAAATAGTTTCCTGCGAATGCAATGTTAAGTAAGGCGCACTAAAAAGTATTTTCTTTATATTTGCAACCTGTTTTTAAGGCAGTTTAAGGGTCTGTCAAAAATGTTCAGAGAAGGACTAACACATCATTGTGTTTTGGTCTTTTTTTTTCTATTTATTGACAATAAGATAGATATGGATAAATTGGTAAATTTGCAGATTTTTTTTTTCTTTTTTAGTTAAGAGATTACCTTTTTATTGTAATGTCAAATAATATTTCAAAGCTTCTGGTATTTTGCCACAGCCTATTGGACATATTTAAATTTCTTTTATTTCTTTTATTTAGTTTTTGGGGGCTATCTAACCCATTAATGCAGATTAACTAATCCTTTAAGCTGTGTTGGCAGCCTTATGTTTTAAGATTAACAATCTTGTTTATGCTGTAGAAAAAATGCAGTAGAAGTAAGTGATATGTGCTTGATAAATTGTGGAAAATGTAAAGCCTTCCCTGAGTTTTTGCACATTTTTGTGTAGACTTCTGTAATGCTACAATACAAACTAGTGATACGGGCTTTAAAAGCAGGGAGTTTTGTTGAATTAAAGAGCTTATAAGTTGCATTATGGGAACTGTAGTCCAGCATTTTAGGAGCTTATCCCATACTAGAGTTTAAAGCTGTATCCCAAATCAAACCTACACGTGATATCATTCTTTATATACTACATAGCGTTATTTGTAATATGCTTTATCTGTTGATGTACAAAATGGAGAATTCACAGTGAAATTGTGATGGCACTGCCAGTAAAAACAGATAAACATCAAAATGTTTTCCTAAGATTATATGTCCTTTTTTTTTTCTTTCTTTCTTTCTTTTTTTACCCCCAAGATTTTTCAGTGGTTTCACAACCAGTCACACTTTATTTGGCATGAAAGTCAGACTTTCTGTTTCTTGTTAGTCCTCCGGCTTTATAGAGCTGCTAGATTGCTGGAACCAGATGCTTCAGAGTTTATGTTTGATAATCTGTGTGTGTCATGATGTTAAACCTGAACTTAAATGTAGTATCTAATGAATGCCACTATTTCAGAGATCAGTTTTTACCTGAAGCCTTTTTTCTTCTTTGTCTCGTTTCTCACATGCTTTGTGAGTCACTGTGAGAATCTGAACTCTGTATGATGCCAAAGTTTTTGCAACTCTACCACCTGCTTCCTTCAGGGCGATCCAACGGCTGAAAACAAAGCTGTATGCAAATGAGACCTTGATACTGGCTAAGGGAGTTGGCTACTCTCAAACTGATGAGTCAGGGGTTTGTGGAGATTCTCTCTTTTGTGAAGAATAGGGAAGAGGGGAAGGAGGGAATCAGCACACAGGAGACTGTCATTTACATGCAGTTTGCATCCTGCTTGTTGTCGTAAAGGCGAGGAGGAAAAAGACAGCCAGGTGTCAGTTGCTTGCTAGTATTACAACCTGTTCTGACCTCATCTGCAAGTGTGAATGCAGTAATACACATGGCATGTGTGAGGTTATTGTGAAAACACCACTACATCACAGCACTTGAAAAGTGCTTCAAGGAGTTACAGCTAGATGGTTACAATGAATTGCAGAGCCCTTTTCAAACATGGGATACATTGTTGTACAACAGTGGTGGTATTCTGTCATTCAGACATAGGTCTCTTTTATGGCTTCATTCAAACATTCCTGCAACAGTAATAGAACCATCCACAGTACTTGTGGTATATAATGTACTGTACATGAGATTTCACAGAACTTTAAGTGACATAAAATGCAATAGGTGAGGGTTTTGTTAAATTGGCAACTATATTTTGATAGTTGCTTTTATTGGATTTGATAGGAATTTAATGGGTGGACACTAATTTAGTAATTGACCAAATATAAATTCTGTTAAAAAATTTTGTTCCTCAGATGCAGCACTGAATAATTAACAGAAAATTGTTTTTGTAGAACATTATGCTGTTACAGTGAAGTTGAACTTTAAGAAGCCACATCCTATATGTAAGTATGTAATAACCTCAGAGCAAAGACCTCTAGAAACGTCTGCAAGCAAAAAAGTAACTTCAGAACCTGGTGGGGTTTTTTTTTGTTTGTTTTGTTTTTGTTAAACTAGGATTTGGGCATTACTGGTGAGTCTCATTAGTCAGACTCGGTCCTCCTTATGGTAATTGTGAAGTTGTATTTAATAAACACTTAAATCTGTGATAGATGGGCAATTGAACAAGAAAGGTCAGTGATTCTGGAGAGGCCAGTGAGTGTATCTGGCAACTAAAAAGCAAGCAAACTGTCTTTTTCACTCTGATGTTTATAGATCGGTGTTGGTGCTAAAATGTTGAAGTAGCTGGATGTTTAATAAAGAGTCTAACATTTATAACTATTTCTTTTTCTTTTTTTTCCTTACATCATTATTGTTTAGGGTTCCTCCAAAACAGTCATGTCCTCTTATAAGCTAAGTAACTAAAGATAGAGGAGAGACTCAGTGTGTGTGCTGTTAATGTGACTACATGCATTCAGACTTGGGCTGTGTTGAAAGTTACGTGTAAAATGATGCATTTCTGACCTCAGAATTGCAACCTTTACTGAAAAGTGACCAGGGTGTCATTCATACATGAAGCTAACACATTCAGATGCCATCACATCATCATTTAACCCTCTTGAATTTTCATTAGATGAAGCAGTTTGATTTGTAAACCAAATTATTCAGCTGTAACCTGACAGGGCCAAAATGTAGGTGACAGAAACTGAAGATAAAAATCTGGAGAGATGGATCAGACACAGTTTACTGATGGACCTGTGATATTAGGTACCCAGATAGTAATAGGCCCTGGGGTGGATCTGCCCTCAAGTCAGTTTTTTATGAAATAAAAAGTTTGTATGCTACTTTTGCTGCTAAAATTTAATCAACTAAATGTAGCAACCTCACTTTTTTTTTCTTTTTTCTTTTTGGTCACCCCACTGAGACTGATTTAGATGATTTCAGTGGAATTACGCAAAAGGAAAGGACTGCATGTCTGAAAGGGAGTTAAATAAGGTGTAATCTTGTCAGCCAGAGGTGGTAAACGGTAGAGAAAATATACAGAAAAACATTCACATGATGTATTTGAAGGTTGTTTTATTCACAAGTGTTTTACAAGTAATAATTCTTTTAATTGTTTTCATTTTTGGGATCATTATTTTCTTAAATAACTCCATAATTGTTTGGTCTATATAATGTCAGAAAACAGTAAAAATTCTTGATGAACTTGTAGCCGAAATGTGGGAATATTTTTCTGGAGTTGTTGCTGCTCAACAGTGAATTTTCTGTAAAAGGTTTAACTCTTTCCACCCTCTCAATTGGAGACATTTAAGCTTATGAGAATCAGTGAAGAGCAGATGGAGAATTGAATGAATGTTCATTGACAATGGACATTTTGGTGAATGGTACATTGTGGGATTGCCCTGTAGCATGTCGGAGCAGTGCAGTGTGGGTGTCCTCTTTCCCAGGAGGTCAGAGGCCAGCCATGAATTAAAAATGTGGTTTCACTGTGGCATGTTTGTTAAACAAATAAATTGTTAATTTGCCAATATGTATTGTTTCTTCAGACTTCATCCAATCCAATAAATGACATCAAACAAGAGTCAATAGCAGAATAAGCTGTTTGGCAGAGAAGATTTGGAAGAAGTTTTTCAGGGGGGAACCCACAAATGCATTTTGGACTATAAGTAATTGCGACAATATCAGGAATAAATAAACACGTTTATGCACGTTTTTGTATGTTAGATCCCCGACTTCAGTTCAGGAGGTGAAGCTTGAGGTGAGGAGGAAGAGGATGACGTTTAATGCAGATGCCGGTTGCCTCTTTTGTGTTTTTGCTTCTTTGGTGAAGGGGACCCCTTGTCAGATATAAAACGTAGGTATGATCCTTTGTATCTTGAGTCGTTTTGTCGTTTATGGTGTTTTGGAAAACCGTAAATAATGATCAAAAGGTAGTAATGATAATGATAATAATATTATTATTCTTTAGTAGTAGTAGTAGTAGTAGTATTCATTTTAAAGACTTGTGCTTAAATTTCCTAAGGCAGGCAGGCTGTCATTTGTTTGTGCATGGTCAGTGGCACTTCTCCATTTGTTTATAAAGTACAAAGAAATTCAGGTATGAAAATATTGATAAATCACTGATTGTGTGTGAAATATTCCTACACACAGTTTATGCACAGATTTGAACATACACACCGTTAGTAAATGAGACCCATTGTCATGCTGAAAAGTGAAACCGTTGTCAGTCAGGTGCTTTATAGATGGTATTGCATGGTGGATCAAAATCTAACCGCATTTTTCTGCATTCATAATTCCAAAAATTTTGACAAGATTTTGAAAATGCAGCCCCAAACCATGACACAGCCTCCACCGTGTTTTACAGAAAGCTATGACCAACCAAATACATTTTTCTGGTTCTAATCTGGAAGAGCAATTCAGCATCATATATATTATATATTTGTAGGTACCTCCATCTGGAGCTATTTTTTTCATAATTGCTGTTTTGCTTGCAAGTAGTGCAGTAGTTCTATTTTTTAAAGAAGTATTTCATAAAGAGATTTAATAAAACAGTTGGGGAGCTGCAGGTTTTTCAAATACGTACAAATCCCAACCATTAAATCAGTGGACTTGTTGGGCTACATGGTTCCAGCTGCTTGATAAAGACTGCCTCGTATCTACTAGTGTCAGCTAAAAAAAAGCCTTTCTATTTTAACTAAATGAGATAAGAGCTACCATGACGGCATCCGTGCTGTAATCCCAGCACTTTAGCATGGGAACTGGCGTCACACCTCTGTTTTCAGGAAGTCTAACACATCTTTGTATGGTCACCAACAGCTGCTGACCAGAGGTGTTAAGAGACGTAACTCAGTCACATCTCCCCCACCACTGTTTTTTAGTTTGTATGCAGGAAGTGAATGATAAAATGCTAGCAGGGAGCAGTCGGGGGAAAAATAAAAGATGCTAATTGTAATTGTGTGGCTAGTTGGCCTCTTTTACAGAAACTTTTAGAAAGCATTTCAAAGCTGGCATGTAATTAAAATGTAAAAGAACTTTAGTGCATTTGGCTCACAATCCAAATGTACATTATTCATAGAAATGTGTCACCTTTCTTGGGCAGCTTTCTTTACAGGTTTGAATCATCACTTGTTTGCATCATACTTATTGTAGTTTCTTTACATCACTGATGTAGCTCAGTCTACAACATAAAGTATATTTTACCAGTGCACAATTCATGAAGTTCCCTAAATGTTAGCATTGGCTGTGTTACATGCTTTACTCGTGGAGCGGGTGATACATTTTGTCGGTTGTGTGGATGTTTTTCTGCTTTGCATAAAACCAGTTTAACAGACTGACAATCAAGAGCCAATTTTGTGCAGAGATGTTTGCTTCGGTTTGTTTTACTGCAGAGGTCAGCAGGAACAAAGTCAGTGAGAGCATGCAAAGAGGTTAAACAATGGATGCTGTTTAATGTCAGTACCACCAGGTGGGACTGACCTGCTAAAAGGAAACCTTGTTCTTGTTTTCTCATGTTTGTGTAGTTTTTAGGTGATTTTTTTTTTTTTTTTTTTCCTGCCAGACTTTTCTTTTGATGTAGTCTCTCCTCCCCCACTTGGTCCTGGTTTCACCCCCAAACCACTCCCTGTTCTTGTGCCTCACGTGCAGCCGCACACTCACAAAATAAAAGCACTGAGTATGCTGGTTAACATAAATCAAAGCGTTTAGGGTTTGATTGTGGTTATTATAGTCTTGTTTATTTTTGAGCACCTACACACATCTGTTTTGCATTGAGATATTGAAATACAACTGTATCTACAGGAGGCCCTCGCGAGGACTTTAGCTTATGTTGTGTGTACATTTTGTTCCCTGCACTCTCCCCTTAGAGGGAGTTGTACAGTCAGTCAGTCAACACCCAGGACACAGCTCCACGTGACACTGCTTTTCTTTTTCTTACTCTTTTTCCACATGGCAGGACGCGAGTTGATAAAAAGATCTTGTTGTTTCACATGATATAAACTTCTTCCTGGGTGTGTTCACATTTTTTAATGTATCATTTTATTTTTTTATTTATTGTTGACTAGCCTACTAGGATATGGGGGCAGCGTCACTATGAATTAGCATGCACAGACGTGCCTCAGTCATTTCCCTTTGTTACCACCATCTGTTGTGACTTCCTGGTATTGGAGAACACTGTATTGATGGTCTTTTCTAATGGTTTTCAAACTCTGTGGCAGAGGTGGGATTTAGAGAGAGAAAGGCGGGGCATGCAAATGATAGGAACAGGTGCAATCTAGCGTTCTTCAAACATGAGGAAGCTCAAAGAGGTGGTTAAGGCATTGGATTTCCTTTTGGGCCGTATTACCCCAGCTAGGATTGCAAAAATGTTCTCTTTTTCTGAGTCAGAATCAGCAGTTTAGCACGGATCTGACTGGGAAACCAAAGGACACTGCACACTTGCAGGCTAACATCACCAGTCGAGCATATCCTGCTTTATCCTTGTTTTTGTCTGTAATAGGGACCATAACTTTCAAAAAGAACATCATGTTGCATTCAGTATAACTTGAAACCACAGACTATGGACGTAGCCACCTTGATATTGCCCATTGGTTTTGGACTTCACTTTTTGAAGGTTTAATTTTAGCGTTTAGATTGTGATCATTTGGAATTTTGGAGCCAGATTTTTGTTGCATCCATAAACTGTATGGGAGCAACAAGTAAACAAATAAAGTGGGGAAAAAAGTTTATGATCACATCTTTATTTTGTTTTTTAAAAAAAAAAAAAAAGTATTCAGGAACATTGTACATATATTCAAATTGTTGTGTTTAAACAGCTAAAACCTGTTACTGTAATGTACATAACAAAGTCATAAAAAAAAGTTGCCAATACAAACAAAGGCAGTACAATTTTAATCATAGTTTTAAGGATAAAAGACATTTTATGAACGTTTGACCTTATTTGACCTTGAAGAAGAGGTCAGAGGTCCAAAGTAATGTGATATTTAGAATCCCCATATATCATTCCCT
>VUQS01077384.1:6004-24056 GCA_015108495.1 Heterochromis multidens
GTTTTTTTGGGGGGGGGCCCCACCCCCCCCCCCCCCCCCTTTTTTTTTTTTTTTGTGAATTTTCCCCCTCCTTCCAACAGCTCAAAAAACCCCCCCAAACAAATCTCTTGTGTTATTTATGAAAGGCCCTGTTCTTTAATATGAGGCAAAAACAAAGCACCTAATCAAAGGGATCCCTGAACGTCACAATAATCAAGCTTCGGCTGCAAATGTACCATATTCTCTGTTATAAGAGGGAGAACATGCAACAAAACCCGTTGCTTTGATGTCACCTCCTCGCATATCATATTTTTATTCATCTTTTCCAAATAATTATCAGCACTTAACCTGCCTTGTCTGCCACGAAGTAAAAATGTCAGAATCTATTTGGATAAAGAGGAAGGCTTATAGAATAAAATGTTTTTTCTTTACATTCTGAATAGGCCATATTCCCTTGGTAATACAGGCAATGAAAATGATTATATCCAATTTCTTAGTGTCTTCTATCAAATATACCCTGATGTAAACAAAGCCCCTGTGAATGGGGTACAATTGTGGGGGAATCTCAAAGCCAGGAAATCCACGGGGAGAAAACGGAGAGATTAGAAAAGCCCAGACAGTGTTTCCAGTCTCTCAGATAAAGAAGAATAATATAGGGAAATAGAAAAGGGGATGAGTTGTCTCTGCTTTGAGACTAGAGTGTGGCCAGTCCTCTTTTATAACCCCAGTCTAACGCTCTGATAGGACACGGCGTAGATTTGAGCAGAGCCTATTGAACATAAGCTGCTAAATTTGGCAATAAGGGGAATGTGATTTACTGTAAGCTCCGATGGCCCAAGAGTGACGCAGTCGCCTGCAAACACACACACACACACACGCACACCTGAGAGCATAAAAACACACACTAACAATAACTCAGTCACTCTGTTACTGTCTCTTGCTCTCTCCCTCATTCTCCCTGACACACAGTGTGAACGGCTGGCCCGCTTTGCCTCTGAGTCCTGTGCACACACACACACACACACTCGCACGACCACTCATGCAGCTCAGCAGCACTGACTTTGACAAATAACCAGGAAGTCCTGGTGTTGGCTTAAAAACTCCAACTTGTTCAGTTGCAATTCTGCATTTGTCCTGCTTTAATGGCTGTGGAAGTGGCTTTGGAGGTAATCTGTCAGTGATTGATTAGAGCCTGGCCAAATCCCCCCTCACTGAACGCATTGGTAGGCTGCAGGCCCGCCTGCTGCTTCTGCTGCCGCTGCTGCTGTGTGAGGCAGAGAGCGACAAAGAGAGGAGAAAAGACAACACGGAGACAGAGAGTTCTTCGATGTGCAAGTACATCTAAGAACTCAATAAGAATTCAACTGGGAATTCATGTGTCCTTTTTTAAAGGCCAAAACAGCCACAAACTCATCGTGCATATATTATGAAGCTGACAAAATCAAAGCAAGTAAGGAATTGTTTTATCTTTAGCATTCCCTGCAATATATTATTTCACACAGTGACCATTCTCATGAACACAAATTTTATTATATTAATTTTGGAGGACAATAAAACCCCAAAACCAGATTCATGTTTATTTATGTAGCTTCATATAATAAAAATTATGTTTATAAGAATTCAACTACAATAGGTTACACTCATGAAGCATCAAGCTGAAGGTCTAAGTCATTGATAGAGGTCTAAATCTCATTAAGCCAAATGCATCCTGATACAAGCTGATATACAGCATTATATTCTACTGTACCATAGTGCTCCATTGATGCTCACATACTGTGCAAAAGTTTCCCTCATTTCTGTATATTTTGCTTTCAAGGAGCACGACTTTCTTGTAATTTTGTAAAATAATAAAATGAGCAATAGTTCTCCAGGCTTTCTGAAGGTCTTTCAAAGTTTTTCTTTGGACATTGGCTGCTTTTTTTTAACTCGTTGTCAGTCCAGTTTTTGTACCTGACCATTTTCAGAGGAATGTTTATTTTTGTTTATTTGTTTGTTAAGTCACTTAACACTGCTCTACGAATCATTCAAACATAAAAAAGGCACATATCTCAAAGGACAAATGAGTGTTGTGTCTACACAGACAACTTAGCAAAGAACCAATTTTAAATTATATCTTTAGGCGCTTTGTTACTAGCAGCTTGTGAAAAAAAACACAATTTGTTCTCATTTCTTTAGTTGAATCTACAAAAAATGCCACAGATAACACAGTTTTACAACGTTAAAAAAGTATTTTTGCACCAACAATATGATTCCCAAAAAGCTATTAACTGTAAACATGGCATATCTCCTGGTTGTCCTTGAAAAAATTGAGGAAACTGGACAAGTGGAGGACAAAAGAAGAAGTGGCAGGCCTAAAAAACTATCTGAACAGTGTCTGAAAGTCGTGTCCTTAAGAAATAGGAAAAAATCCAGCAAAGACCTGACACATCTACTGTTGACTGAAACCTCATTAGAAATGGTCTCAGTGGAAGGGTGGCTGTCAAGAAACAATTCTTGAGGAAGGGAAACATTGAAAAGGCTGAGGTATGCTGAATTACATAAGAACTCGACTGAAAATCAGTGACAATAGGTCTTATGGAGTGATGAATCCAAATTTGAAACTTTTGGTTCAAATCATCATCAACATACACAAGGAGGAGGAGGAGGTCAGGAGAGAGGTACAACAGTGAGTGTCTACAGCCATCTGTAAAACATGTTGGGGCTCTGTCATAGTTTGGAGCTGCATTTCAGCCAGTGGTGTTGGAGATCTTGTCAAAATTGGTGGAATTATAAGTGCAGAAAAGTACTGTCATTTCACAGCTCACGCTGTCTTGAAAAATAAAAGTGATAATACCAAATACTGGCTATCAAGCTCATTAGAATTATACAAACTCTGCTTTTGCGTTACATACTGTATTTCCTTTAATGTTTGCACGTTTCAATAAATCACTGCATCCATTTTGCATTTTCCTGCCAAAACAGAAAGAAATAAGGGGTGACTCAAGACTTTTTCACAGTACTGTACACCCTCCTGCTGCAGCAAATGCTATAAAATTTGTAGCAGAAAATGATCCCTAAAAATAACCTCCTGTTTGAGTAGGTTAAAATAAACATTAAAAAAAAAAAAAAAAACTAGGCCATACATTTGTTGACAATGAGAAAAGAATCATCCAAATATCATGGACGAAGAGATAAAAATACAACTCTGCCTCTGCTTGAAACAGCTGATCTGTAGAAGTCTCGTGATTTCGTTCAGTTACAGAGGACTGAGGGCTCGACTGACACTTCATACTCTAATGAAATACAGTGTCACCATATGCTGACATTAGTAAGGACTCTTATTATGTGTCATAAAGAACTGTCTCCTGTTGGATTCTTCTGACAGATCCACAAAGCAAAGTCTCTTTGCACCTAAAAGACTGTGTTATCCTCCATTTTATGGCTGCACAGATTTAATCAATGAATATACTTTATTTCACATGCTATAAATGAATTAGTCCACTGATGGTTACACCTCTAACGATGTAAGCATCACTTTTATATACTGATTGGATGAGTGCTTTAGAATTTTTCCATTTAGAACAAAAGAGGTTTTGCTGTTCATGAAGTAATCAAAGTAAAACAATAAAACAGTGCATTTAAATGTGTGTGTAATATTCCCATTTGGCATTTAAAAATGATCTGCAATATTACAGTCCCTGTTCTAATCAGTCACAACTCATTTCCACTTCTTTCTGCTTTTCTTTTATAATCAAAGACAAGCAAGTCCTTTTGCCAAACATGCACAGGCTCTGACCATGAAAATGTTCAGCATGAATCTTAATATCACTTAAGTGATAATTATTCTGCTCGCCACAAACCTGACTAACAAAATGGAATTCAATCAGAGCCTGTGCATAATGACAGTCATTATGAAAATAATGAATAAAAAAGTAATAATGACATCCCTATCTGCATTCATACCTTTTTTTCTCACACATCTCCATGGTGATCGGAGTTCTTTTTCTCTTCCCAACTCTACATTCTGGCTGCCCCATGGCCGCTTTAATCACATTGTTTATGGTAAACCAAGCGTAGTGTGCTAGCTCTGTGCGTGGACTCATTTAATTAACCACTTGAGAGGTGTAGCCAAGTAGTGCGGCATTGGCTCCTGCAGTGGTGAGTGCAGGGTTATTGTTGCTGACCAGTCCATCTCTCTCTCTGTTGCCTCTTTGAAATGAGACAAATCTCCCTCCAAGCAGGAATTTGCCTTTCTACCACTAATGCAAATCAGCACATGACAATCAGGAACAATATAATTATGATAAAAAAAAAAATCTCACCAGGGTTGTGGAAAGAACAGATTATGCATGCTGGGATTAAATGATAAATCACAGGCCCCTCACTTTAATATTGCCTCTAAGTAAAACGCAATCATTTGAAAAAAAAAAAAATCTAGTAAACTTTATTCTGAACAGATTTTGAATTCAAATAACTTCATGGCCCAGATTTTAATTTTTAAAACAGAAACATCTACAGTTAGATCCAGACATTCTTGGACAATAACACAATTTTACCTCTGTACACTGCCACAATTGATTTGAAATGATGCAACTGAAGTGCAGCCTCTCAGTTTTCATTCAAGGGGCTGAATAAAAACACTGCATTAATTAGGGGTGGGCAATGGAACCTCAAAATTATATCACAATATTTCAAGGAAATTTGCGATAATGATATTTCTGATGATATAGAAAAAAAAATACTGAACAACATTTTATCAGTGATTGCTTCTTACAAGCAGCAACATTTATTAGTGCAAACAAAATGGAGGGAATTTTCCATTTTTCTTTTCCAATTAACTACTATCACTGATGAGAGACCACTTAATTCAAAGAGTGAATGTAGTGCCACAAGGTGCCAGCAGCAGCAGCTATATAGTGCAGGAGTAGTGACACAGCAATATGACACAGCATAAATCAAATGTGAGCACAAAAGTAGCCTAGGTAGTGTTTTCCCCTATAAATTTTAAGTAAAAGCATAACATACAGTTGTGCTCATAAGTTTACATACCCTGGCGGAATTTGTGATTTTTTTTAACCATTTTTCAGAGAATATGAATGATAATGCAAAAACTTTTCTTTCACTCATGGTTAGTGGCTGACTTTTTATACACACACACTAATTACAAGCAAGCAAGTCACAGGTGAGGATGGTTACCTTTAGTAATCACAAACCTGTGTGTGTCAACTTGTGTGTCTGTTATCATGCCAAAATTTCCAGGGTATATAACCTTTGATCAGGGTCATTTGGATAGTTTCTGTTGTCATTATGATTTAAAAAGGACAAACACAATTGTTTGATAATAAATGGCTTCACCCAACCACTAACCATGAGTGAAAGAAAAGTTTTTGTATTATCATTCATATTCTCTGAAAAATGGCCAGAAAAATCACAAATTCTGCCAGGATATGTAAACTTATGAGCACAATTGTAAATACGTTTCCACCATGTAACTGCATCAGTTATTTCCATCCACCGTTTGCTCTTCCTGTCATATGGAATGGAACCAGTGAGTGTTCCAGCGATACTAGGTTGAGTCATTTGTTTACTTTTAGGTCGCACATCAGTAACTGCTAGCGTCTCCTCCTCGTGTGCCTTCATAGCCTGGTTGTACTTGACAATGTGTTTTTGCCTCAAGTGGTGAAACAAGTTTGTTTATTTCCACCTTCAACAAGAACAGATTTCTTGTATTTCTTGCAAAGCATTGTGCTTTGTTGGAAGTTGTTGAAGTAGCTCCCTTTTGACTAAATCATCATTGGAGGTTGACATGGTGATCTCATTCTCAGACATGTCTGGGCTTGTCTCGTTGTTGTGTGTGCTAGTGAATGTAGACATATGGCATCACTATATCATTAATATCACGATATGACACTGTGGTAATATCATAGACGATATGATATGGCACAACCTTGGCGTTAGTTGGTGAGAAATTATGAAAATGTTCAGTTCCACATTTTCAGCGGCTTAAAAGGACAAATTATAACATAATAATAAATAAAATGCTGATTTCTACCACTTTGTTGAGAATCCTTTGCAGGCAATAACTGGGTGAAGTCTTGAACCTATGCACATCATCAGGGAATGGGTGTCCTCTTCTGTAATGCTTTGCCAGGCCTTTATTTCAGCTGCCTTTAGTTGCTGTTTGTTTCTGACCTTTCTGGCTTCTTTTTTGTCTTCAGCAAGTGAAATTCCTGATTTGACCACTTCTGAATGGTACAATTCTTTACAACCCAAAATCTCTGGGGTTGCTTCTGTGGGATGCTTTTGGTCATTGTCCAATCAGGTCTGCTTCTTTTGGCACAATCTGTGCATAGTATAGCTCTATACATTTTAATATACATTTTAGAATTGATCTCACTTCTATCACTTAACACCAGTGACCCAGTGCCTTTGCAAGCCATGCATGCCCATGCCATCACACTGCCTCCAAAGTATTGTAATATGCTTCAGATCATGATCTCTTCTAAGCCATGCCCAGATTTTTTTCCTTCCCTTATTCTGCTCCGGTCAATCTTTGTCATCTATCCAAAGAAAACTGCTCTGGCTGCTTTAGATGTGTTTTGGCAAAGTCTAACCTGGTCTTTCTGTTCTTGAGGCTGATGAATGGCTTTGTGGCAAAGTCTCCGTATTTTCTCTTGTTAAGTCTTGTCTCTTTTGTAAACTTGGATAATGACATGCATACCTCCTGGATACCTCAGTGCATCCTTTTTTTTTTTTCTCAGAATGTACCAGAACTGTTGATATGGACACTCCTGATGTTCTTTCTCTCTCTCTCTCTCTCTTTCTCTGATGTTTTTGTTTGTGCAACCCATGGCCTGTTTCACTTGTATTGAGAGCTCCTTTAAATGCATAGTATGGGTTAAGAGCCACAGCTTCCTAATGCAAATGCCAGACTTGGAATAAACTACAGATCTTTTACGTGCTTAATTTATAAAGAAATAAATTCTACTGAAAAAAAAGTTTTTGAGCATTTCTAATTTCAATGGAGCCCCTGAAAACAGTGGACTGTGTATAAAAATAGCTGTAATTCCTCAACAGTTTAACACCTCAGATTACAGTTGAAAGTCTGCACTTTAAGTATATATCCATCATAGCACTGTAGCTTGAATATGTTTTAGTCTATCTGCCCAAACATTTCCAGACCTAACTGTAAGTGTGTGTATATGTTCTCTGTGTGCACCTGCTTAAAATTCAGAGGTTTTGTGTGTGTGCTGTCATTTGTAAGTGTGAGGATTTATCCTAGCTCACACACAGTGTGTGTGTGGTGGGCCATATCCTTGAGGTTTACTCTTTTGATTCAATAGCGCTCCACATGGATGGACTCAATCAGATACCTCAAACCCAGTGAAGAGTGATGTTCAATGGAGCTGAAGTTACACTACAGCAACTCCCCAGAGAAAAGATGGCCCGATTTTCAGACAATGTTTACATGTAGACACAGCAGAAACCTGAATTTTAAGCACATAAACAAAGCTATTTTTACTTGTTGACATGATACAGCGCCGTTAATTTCCCTAATTGTTGTCACTGGTGCAGAAAATTATTTTATGCGTGGGAAAAGACAACAAGTTGATATACAGTTTTCTACTTCATATACTGTAGCTGCTTGATTGTCAGTGAATGTGGAGAATTTCTTGCATGATTGGAGCATGTAAGAATCAAGGCCACACTTAAAATAAATTCTCTGTGGCTTTTTTTTCATACTTTTCTACTGTCAAATCTGCTTTAAAGCAAGATTCCAATGTGTATTTAAATCCTCAAAGGAATAGTTTAGAGATCATATCTTTTACTACTGCAATCAGATGTACAGCTCAAAAGCGATACAGTTGCAGCTGGCTGTACTGTTTCGTCTCTTCAAACACTTGCACACAGTTCTTGAACAATAACAACAAAGGTCTGGGCAAAGAACTTGAAATGGCCAGTAGGTTTGTGGCCCTAGAAGCCATTACTCCTTGAATACCTTGCGGATAATGAAACTGGGCCAGGGTAGAGCGGAGATGGAAAACTGTGCTGTTGGAGTGCACTGAGCCATTGCAAATTTCTGTTTGAACCCATAACACTGTGGCCATGTGACAAATGATGGCAAACACAGAGCCTGAGCCACTTGGAGAAGAATATAGTCAGTTTCATTCTGAAACTCCACCATACAGTCATGGGTCTGTATGGTGGGTTGAAATAAGGATTGGTGAAAATCAATGTGTATTGCTTTGAAACCTTTTTCTATGTCTCTGACTAAAACTAAAAAGAATCCACATTACAAGCGAACAGGGTTGATCATTAAAGTAGTATTGCCTATAATCTACTTCATAACCATTTTTATCAATTTTGGCCTGTTTATTTATTGATGATCATAGTTTTTTGTCATTTTATCACTGGTCATGAGAAAACCAGTTTTCCTGTTGGCCATTTTGAAGTGTTGTGCGTGCTGAGCCAGTTGTCCTCCTGTACATATTACACCTTTACATATGGTCAAAGATAATATGTCCTAACATATGAACTACAAACATTATTAAGTGAGTAGCATAACTACTTTCTAGTTAGTTGCCCTCACAATCCGGTTAATACCTTTTGCTTCTTATTTACTCTTTTCTCTGGTTCTTATAAGTTATCTTGGTATCCATGTATGCTGTTGAGTTTTGAATGAGCTTGTTTAACTTTTGCTTGTTTTAGATTTCCCCTTAGACATTGATTATATACTTATCATCTTAGAGTTAACTGCAGTATTCAGCCTAGACATGCTTCAATTCAATTCATTATACAGGAGTTGCTGGCTCATCCTGTTTGTTCTATAGCATTGTAGCTTACTAAAGATATAGAGATATAAAGTTTTTCTCTCTAATTTATGCAAATGAAGCTAAATTATTCACTTGCTGACATACAGCATTTGGGAATAGCATTTTTTTTTTTTTTTATCTTGCCTGCTTAAAATTTCCAATTCCAAAGATGACATCCTAATAAAAAAATTGTGGAGCCAGGCTAACTGTTGTTCACTGCTTCCTATTTCTGTGCTAACATTCTCCTGGTTATAATGCCATAACTGACAGCTTTAAAGGTTAGGTAATCCTTCACTAACTTGGGTTATAAAAGTTTTGATGTATCATATCATACCACAGTAAAATCCTAATATTGGCATTAGGGAAATGCATTTTGTTGCGCTTACAGCACGAAGGACTGTCCATTCTATTTCAGCTGTGAATCACATGCCAATTTATACCATCTCCAGCTGAAAAATGAACGTGTGTGTTTGTGGGGTGGGGGTGGGGTACTTCGTTATTGGTCATTTTGAAGCAAAGCAGTACGTCTGCATGTCCTGACCTGTGCCCGTTGTTCTGCTGTATAACAAGACCATCACACAGCACCAACCGGAGACAGGTCTCAGCTGTGCGCACTCTTGTCAGAATGGGCTTCGTGGAGTGAGATGCCTCAAGGAAGTATCAGTAAACAACGCAATAGGGTTCCAGTTGCTATATGCTCAGGCGCTCATGCAAAATTCAGCGCTTTTGTATGTAGTTTGAGATAGAGCCAAGGCAGAAGGCAGGGGTTATGGTTTAACTAGTGAACCTTCAGAACTCAATGATTCCCCCTCTAATTCTGACGGAAATGTTTGCGAAGCTGACCTTAGAGCATGAAATGGAAATATTAATTGCTGCACTTATACATGAAATTCAAACAGCTGCTGCTATTGCTCAGTTCCAGCTCTATCCAGTTATCTCTTGCAGTCTCTCTCCATCTTCCTCCCAAGTCCTTTAATGGTGTGATCGCCCTTAACTCTGCAGTAAATCTCTCCCCAATGGCTTATGGTTCAAATTAATGGCGCTGCCATAAGTGTTTGAATTTCATGAATTGTAATAATCCTTACATCACAAGACACATGAAGTCATGTCTCCCTCTCTACAGTGGAGATATGATACATTTTAGAGGGATGCACAAAGTGGTCCCCTGGTAGGGTAGTGATGTATTCTAATAGACTGTGCTGGCCAACCCCCGGGCGCAGATATTCATGATTCATATTTGAAGGCTGCAGAACATTTAAATGGGACATTAAGTGGCGAAGAAGATTAAAACACTGTTGGCTTTGTGGAACAACTGGGACATTCACTGGTGGGGTTATGTCTTTTTTATTTTCTTTTTTCTCTCCGCTTTTTCTAAGCAGCTAAAATATATCAAAGTTGAATTCTCTTCACTTTTTTTTGTTACGAAATAAAAGTAATAATAAAATACTATGCAACTTTTGTCAAAAATAATAAAAAAGAAGGATTTTCTAACCTTCCAGGCACTGGATGGTGCAGTGAGAATGTCATGAAGTTTAGTGCACAGACACAGATATAAGCATCTACACTGGCTTCAAATGGTAATGACTGAAGTTTTTTGCCATTACAAAACATTTAACATTTCAAAGGACCAGGAAGTCATACTACCTGAGTCTAAAATGTATTCAAAGTTCAAAGTAGTAGCTTACCTAGGTAGGCAAGTTAACAGGCCTCTTAACCTTTCGCTGAAGCCAACTGGCCAAAACTTCTCCTTAATGTTATTAAGAGCCCAGTCTCCCTTCAAACACATCACAGGAGAAAACAAGGAGTTCTTGTTGTCATGACAACATAAATTTTCAACATAAAGTTTTAGAGTTGGGAATGGGCATATTATAACCCAAACCACGATCTGTTGTTTAATCTACTGTTTATTTGTTCAACATAAATAATGAGATAGGGTGGGGCTGCTAGCTAGTCATGGGTGCAGTTTAAAGACTGTATTTATAAGATGGACTGATGTGATGTCCAGTTGGTTTGTGGGCTCATGTTTAGGGCCTCATGCATTTTGTCAGTTGCCATTTTCACATCCGACTGAGGATACTGCATGCTTGTAGTCACAGTCTAAATCTACAGTACTTTTTGTAAGCAGAGGAGTTGCCCCCTGCTGGCCATTAGAAAGAATGCAGGTTTAGGTGTAGTAAAAACAAAAATACACATGCCGCGGATAACGTGCTGCTTAAATAAACACTTTATTATTGTAATTTAGCAAATATCCTCACAAGTATAAACTTGCTTTTTTCAAATCTAATTTGAATTTCAGTTCAACTTCAGTTAAATAGAATTTTTCATAGTGTATAGCTATGATTATACACTGATGATTATAGCTATAAGCTGTACTTGAGGAACAGATCCATGCAGAAGTCTGTCATAATGATTTTACAACTTTATTAGTATAGGTACATGTTTTGCTTTTAAGACAGTGAGCACTTGATTGTGTGCAAGACAGTTGTGTATATGTGTGTGTGGTGGAGCAGGAGGACAGACTTGATGATCCCCTGTCTCCTGGTGACTGTGTGGAGCCAGCCAGCCGTGGCGAGGCTGCCATAACTACCAGTTGAGCTCTGTCAGGGAGATGACCCACTCTCTATTCAACAAGACCTGCCACAATGACAGACAGACAGACTGTGAGATAGGCAGGCATAAAGGCAAAACACACAGCATGTGAATATTTTAACTCTCGACTGATTCTGAGAACTCGCCATCTCACTCCAAACAGCTCAAAACAGGAAAAAGCTGTAGGTGTAATTGAACCACAACAGCGGAGGTCAAGAGTCAATGGTCTTATTTGAGGGCTAACACCATTTAAGACTAATTTGAGACTATGTGTTATTGTGCCTTTAACTAAGTTTCTAACCAGATCTGTGCAGAGGTTCATTGTGCTTTTAAAAGAGACCTACTGCCCTGCAAAAGGCCATCTAATGGTTTTTTCAAACCCACAGTATTACTTTAATGTACTGCAGATCAAAGGATAAAACATCCACTTCTGCAGATGATGGGAAAAAAAAACTGAAGGATAGATAAGATTTTAGAATTTCTTCATAAGAAGTCTATTTAGGTTCTCACTGTCTCACTGAGTCTCACACACGATTAAAAGGCACTTAAGCAAAAATCATAGCACATTTATTATGTATCTTAGTTTATGTTTCCACAAGTTAAAAATCTGCATAGTCTGCACATAGTTAATGCAGAGTTTTAAATTTAGTGTTCTTATGAAATGTGAAGAACAATAACTCTTAAGGAAAAAAGGATTTTGTAGTGTTGATATAGTGTTTTTAAGACTAAACAAATGCATGTGATGGATGGCATAGGGATCAAATTATAGCAAAGATTTCAATAGATCCTAAAAGGTTTGTGAATTGTTAGAGTAGAATTTTCAGGCATTACTATAAATCTTAATTGGGTTTCTGATTTTAATTACATACACGTATTTGTGTGTTTTCAGGCACTGTTGCTACAGTATACGTGTGCGGGAATATGTGCATTAGCACGTTCGTGTTGTTGTTGATGTTTGTATGTGAGTAGTGAGGTCAGGACCCGGACTGGAGGCCCATCCCTGGAGAGCTCGCCTCCAGCATGGCCAACTAACACTACAAACAATTAAAAACCACTGCTGTCTCCCTCCAGGGCGTTCGGTTTTATCCAGCTTGGGTCGGAGAAATAGCTGCTCTGTGCGCTGCACAAGATTCCCAACCAAACCCTTGGTATCTGCTCTATAACGATGCTGGGCAACACTGAAGATGGAGAGGCAGAATCGATACGGCTACAGCCTGTGGACCATTGTGGAGACAGGGGGCTATTATTAGGACGTCCTTTCTTTACCACCTGAGCCACTTACACACTTGGGGTAGTCACACACAGACACACACACATACACATATTTATCTTCTCCTCGGTTAAAGGATTTTGCGAGTAAGAGCAAATGATAATTCTCCAGTAATATTACTACAGACAGGCTTCATTTTGTAGCATCAGCTCTAAATATTCACATTACAAAAACAAAAACATGCTCTCTGTCTGCTGCTTTGAATCCACTTGAATAGAGGCGAGACTTCTGCAAAATTAATCACAACTTTGAGAGCAAACAAATAATTCAGACTCATGGCCTTGCCTGATGCAATACAGACATATCAGCTTCACCAAGCAGGTCTTGTATCCAAAGCGAAGTCTGTTTGAATTTAAAGGATTTGGATTCATTAGTGAAGTGGACACAGCCTGTAAGATAACCAGTCGGCCAACCAGTTATCTCCCTGGGCATATGCTGTGTCCACTGCTCCAGAGCCCCGCTGTCAAAGCCATTGTGAATCGTAATGATCACGGTGCATCCCAGCCGCTCAACACACACACATGCACACACACACACACACACACACACACACACACACTCTCCAGTCTTTGCTCCAGGGGTCCTGACAAAACAGGAGACGGCAGGGACTCGTCAGAAGACAGCGCTGCTGGTGCGCTCCACCTGCTCACTGATTCTTACGCCTGGAGGAGCCTGAAGGCATTGCCATCACACACCCTCCCTGTACATGGCACACACACACACACACACACACACACACACACCCTAACCTGTCAGGTAACATCAGAGAAGGGGAGAGTTGAAGAGACGTGACAGCATGCTGAAGGAATCGAGTGCCAGGAACACAGACCTCTCTCTGTTCACCTCTGCTGTGCTGGAACACAACGAGCTCCAGCCCCTCACCTTTGTTAAGGATCAGACCTGTTTGGAGAGTGCTGGAGAACCTCCAACAGTCAGAGGAGTGAAGACACGCTGAGGAAAGGAGGTATTAGAGAGGAAGTTGTTGAGAGGAAGTTCTGATAATCAATAGGCGCAGGGAGTGAGTTGGAGAAGAAGAAACAAAGGCAGAAAAAAGGAAAGAAAGCGTTAGATAGGGAGGGCCAGCACATGCTGCCCGAAGGCCTTTTCACTATCCATCAAATTCAGCAAGTTGGCCTGAAAGCTTGCAGCTGCCATATGTGATGAACCATTCACACAGTGAAGTCCAACAAGTCAGCAACAACCCCTGCAGATGATTTGTTAGAAAAAAAAAATCCACTGTGAAAAACTTCAACACTGTTAGACAGAATAAAAGCTAATGAAGCTGCACTTTTCATTTCTTGGCTGACATTATGTTTTAATTTCAGAAGTTGAGAGTGAAACCTACATATATTTTCTTCAAGGTATCGCTCATACAGGATCAAAGAATAATTGAATTCTAGGCAACTCTGCCATTGCGACAATATTCAATAAACACACAGAAATCAATTTCAGCCACTGCTACACTTGGCACCCAATATTTATTTAGTCTTAGCATTCTCAGGCTCCAGCTAAAATACTGTTTGCAGTCTGGGAAGTTAAAAGGGGCTAATGGAACATCATAAAATGATCTCACTTTTTCAAAAAAAAAGAGAAAAAAATAATGTTTGAACAAAGTCAAACTGACGTGTAGTTTGTTTTAATCACATGCTATGAGTGATACTTTCAGCACAGAGGAGACAGAGCATTCTCATGGGGCCCTTCTGATAAAAAAATAAAAATTTACAACTGTAAAATTGTATATAGCCAAAGTATTCAGAGGGTTAATGTAAGTAAAAGTACAAAGAAAAGCTTATTTGAATATATTAATATTACACATGCATTATATAAAAGGATGAGTTTGCCCCTGTAATTGGTGATGGTGGAGCCCATATATCACACATGAGGGTGAAATGTAGTGAAATATAGAAGTTTAGAAGTATAAAGTTGCAAAAATTGCAAATACTCAAGTAAATAAGTACAAGTGAAAATGTAAGTAGGTTATCTTATCCATGAACACAAACTGCCATTTAGTAAGCCAGTCAAGCTCATGCAGTGAAATCATTCTGTCAGACAAGCTTGTTCTTAAGAACAATAAGTAAAACAGAATATTGGTCATGTTCAAATGTTTCAGCACTGAGGATGCAGTGCTTTATGTGCATCGGTTAAAGGATGCACCACTGCCCTTAGACAGCTACAGGCAGAATCCTTTTCTCAGTACCATGTCTTTCTTACAGTGAAATAACATAAGTATGGAATAGACAGTGGTACAACACTATACAATGCCCAGTTATACAACAGAGAGGATTAAAAAGTTGTCTTTTGCTCCTTTTAAGGATGCACTTTTTACAAAGCTAGCAAACAATCATATCTTTTGCAGTATGCAGTATACTTTCACATACTGCTTATTGTATGCTTCAGGATCTTGATTACCAATGTTACACCACTTTGCTCTCAAGCGTCCTCCATTTTTATTGATTAGTTTAGCTTACTTATAACTCAGTGAGGCATAAATAAGTTGGCTGGTAGTGAATTTTAAGGATGCTCTGTGCTTGACAACAATATAAAGTACTTTAAACAGTCATCTCAAATATGAACTTTTTTCATGAAGTTTGAATTTCAAAGAAAAAGTGACAGCTCAGTAACATAACATATAAACAGATGTCTAGCAAAAGATTTTGAACTAGTGAAAATTCTAGGTTAGCTTAACTTTTTACAAAAGTAAATTCTTCATGTTTTGTTCCAGCTCTTTTGTTGCTGCTAAAAGTATATTTTCAGTACTATGTTTTACTCCTTTGCATTATTATTTTGTTTTTATTAGTATTTTTCATCAGTTTTTATGGATGACGTCAACATTAAATAAAACCCATCAGAATTATTTAAGAAAGAGGCACCTTCATTGCACAAAAAAGTTTACATAAATAAATTACAAACTAATCTCTGGGGTGCAGTTCACAGATTAGCTATCTAATGGTGTATCTAATGGTGTATCATAGTATGTGCTGTTACCTTGTAATCCATGGTAACAGCACCTACTGTACAGGCCTGTAAAAAGTAACAGGGTCAGCCAGGTGAATTTCAATATCTTTGGATCCATTTGCAATAGATCAATAGAATGCAGACTTGCCATTGACCCTATGGCAAATTGATGACATTTCTAGTGCACAAATTATTCTAGAAAGACTGCAGCCTTCCATGACCCTTGAGGGGAACAGAATGAACAGAAAAAGTGCTGGAAAGTGAAGGCTTAGTCTATCATCACCAACTATTTCTTTTTATTTTTTCCTAAGAAATGATCACTGATGTCCACAGCGATCAGTTTTTCCATGTCTGAATGCTATATGCACAACATGCCTGGTCATCAGTACAAAAAAATGGTACTATTTATGCATCCAAACCACACTGCATACAAAATCCAATATATTCATGCAAGGAGAATGAATTAGTAATATGTGTGCATGTGCCGGCCTTGGGAAAACATCCCCTCTTTATAATTAAGCCAGTGGCAGACTCAAGCCTTAGTGCAAACCTCTGTGTCTTCTCCTAGTTGGAGGGGAATGTTGAAAGCTATTGCAACTAATTGGTTCCCCTGCCTCCTTTTTGTCATGGGAAGGACACAACAATCAACACCCTCCATCATCTCCTCCAGAATTGAGAATTGAAACAACAGGGTGGTTGTCTCATGTCACACCAAACAGACTGCCAGTCAAGCATTAGTGAAGACTGATGTTGTGCACTAGTCTCTCATTTCCATTGCCTGTTCTCCCACTCTCTTCTTTTTGTTTGGGCATGAGCCACAGCCAACAAGCTTCATAAAGCAAAATTGCAAAAAGTTTATCAGTTGTTTCTGCGTTCTGCAAGCACTGGATTAACTTCTCACACTTTGCAAATGCTCCTTTTGTCTAATGTTGCTTCTAATTTTTACTTTGTTTACTTTGAGGGAGCACTCCAGCATTTGGATTCAAGGAAAAGCCCTCCACACATATTTGATGGGCAGTTTGCAAGTTAGAGAACTCCACTTGAACACTAACTACCCATTTCTAGTGCTAGTTATCCTCTGTATTCACAAGAGCAATTTGCACCAAGGAGGGGGAGAATGATTTTGCTTCATCAGGAAGAAGTGGATCTTCTAAAAACAGTCATTTTGTTTCCTGCGTCTTCCCCCCTTCAGCCTTTACATCTCGAGAGACAGTTGCAGGCTGATTCTCTCTATGAAGTGGCTCTCAAACTTACATCATGCATTGTTTCAGCGGCTGGTATGCTTTACGGGCTCTTGGCCCATTCGGGTGCTGGATTGAGTGTGTGTAGGTTAGTGGGTGGGCAGCAGAAGTGGGTTCTTGGTGAGGGGCAGTAAATGCTGGAATTCCTAATAGAAGGTAATCAAAATGAGCACTTAGAAGCCGTTGGCTGGTGTTTTCCTCGTGCGCAGTGAAGGGCTGCAGTAATCATGTGCTAGACTCTGTTGTACTCTACATGCAACAGAAGGGCTCATTAGTGGATACTATGCATTATATACCGAAGGTGTACATTTATCCAGAACAGCAAGAAGAAACAGCTCATGAGCTCACTCGGATAACTTTCTCAGGACTTTTTCTCAGATATTGCAGTGAGCATTTGTCACTGGTGGGTAGAAAGCAGCAGCCTTGAAAAGTTTCACTGAAATGTCACAAAATTTGATGAGTAGGCTGCTCGAGTGTGTTAAGAGGATGTGCTTACAGAAAGAGCCTCCACTTCAGTATTCCTTCTCTTTCTGTCTGCCTTCTCTTGCTGTTTCTGTCCTTAGCTCTCAGGACAAATAGTACCCTTACCCTCAGCTACTTTTTCCACCCCTATACAGACTTGAGCAGTCGTTACAAGCTTTCAGCGGACGCTTCATGCAAGACAAGGCCTTGTTCCATTTGTTCAATTTGAAAAGCATAAAGTAGACAATTCTCAGAATATGGTGAGTGTGAGGTATTGTAACTACAATGAATGACATGTTGTCAGGAGAGTGGTGAAATGGTCAGAAAATTGTGCTCTGTGGAAAAATAATGCTTCCATTGTGTTGTGCAAAGCCATACAAGCACAGGGGCAACCTTGGGATGAGAACAACTTGATTTAAGAAAGTAGAAGCATAAAAAACAAAAGGAAAGGAGACAAGAGATAAAGGATCTGCCTGAGAAGTAGAGCATACTGGCAGAGATCACATGATCCAGTTCTGATAATCCACACATTTAAATGGTTGGACTAAAATTCTATAGCTGTGCACTTCACTCAATCTGTCACAATTGAGCAGCTGCCCCTCCCTGAGCCTGGTTCCGCCGGAGGTTTCTTCCTGTTAAAAGGGAGTTTTTCCTTCCCACTGTTGCCAAGTGCTTGCTCATAGGGGGTCGTTTGATTGTTGGGGTTTTTCTCTGTCTTATTGTAGGGTTTTTACCTTACGATATAAAGCGCCTTGAGGCGACTT
>VUQS01077392.1:0-14389 GCA_015108495.1 Heterochromis multidens
CAGTGGTTTTCGTCTTGGAACTCTGCCATGCAGGCCATTTTTGCCCAGTCTCTTTCTTATGGTGGAGTCATGAACACTGACCATAACTGAGGCAAGTGAGGCCTGCAGTTCTTTGGATGTTGTTCTGATTCCTGATTGTTCTGATTGTGACCTCTTGGATGAGTCACAGCTGCTCTCTTGGGGTAATTTTTATCGGCTGGCCACTCCCGGGAAGGTTCACCACTGTTCCATGTTTTCGCCATGTGTAGATAATGGCTGTCACTGTGGTTCGCTGGAGTCCCACAGCTTTAGAAATGGCTTTATAACCTTTTCCAGACTGATAGATCTCGATTACTTTGTTTCTCATTTGTTCCTGAATTTCCTTGGATCACGGAATGATGTCTGGCTTTTGAGGATCTTTTGGTCTATTCCACTTTGTCAGGCAGGTCCTATTTAAGTGATTTCTTGATTGAGAACAGGTGTGGCAGTAATCAGGCCTGGGTGTGGCTAGAGAAATTGAACTCAGTTTTCCAAAGATGTGATACACCACAGTTAGTGTATGTTATAATGGGAGGGGCAATCACTTTTTCACACAGGGCCATGTAGGTTTGGATTTTTTCCCCCCTTGCTAATAAACACCTTCATTTAGAAACTGCATTTTGTGTTTACCTGTGTTATCTTTGTCTTATGTTTAAATTTGTTTGATGATCTCAAACATTTAAGTGTGACAAACATACAAAAAAAAGAGGAAATCAGGAAGGGGGCAAACACTTTTTCACACCACTGTATGTATCAGTTAGCCTGTTTATTATTCAGTCAACACAGTTCAGGTTCCACAATTTTGCCATCTACTGACCAGAATCCAAAGTTCAAATTGGGGTTGTGAACTTTCTGCCATCAATACCACTGGGTTATTTTTGAATAATTCCAGACCGAAATATAATAATTTAAAAATATGTTTAGACACAAGCTACAATCATTAAGCTGTAATTAGTCTACTGTTGTTATTATCTGTTTTTTTTAATAAATACAAACTCTTCAAGGCAAATGATTAGTTAACACAGTTTACATTCAGTTGTTCAGCTGATCAGTCCACGTATGTCCCTAACTATGGTAGGCTGAGTCATCTACTGCTCTCTGTCTCTCCCTCACCAGCAGCAGTGGATCTGAATACCACACAGTAAGAATTACTGCACATAGATGGTCCTATAACTGCTCTCAGGGTGACAGACAGTAATGCTGCCTTCTCCCACCACCACCACCAAAAAAAGAAAAAAGACAAACAATATTGATTTTCACAATCAAATATTTTTAAAATTCTATTACATAATCAAATTTAGAATATTTGTTGACAGCTCCAGTTTGTACTCATAACTAAACCATGATAAAGCAGCTCTGTTGACTTTGTGCAGGTGGTTTTCTCCAGGGACAGGGCTCAGAACAGTTATCACCTTGTTGAAATGAAACACATTTGGCTGAACGATGTGTGGGATGTGAGGATGAGATCAGAGCAGCTGAATGTTCTTTTAAAAATTTGATGTCATACCGCCACAGAAGGCAGCTCACACAAAGATGAGACAGACAATAAGTAGAATGTTTGTGCAGGGAGCCTTGACAACATTGAAGCTTGGTTCTTGTGTCTTGAGACATTTATAAACACCCAACATGATCACTATAAAAAAGTATTTTTATAAAGTATTCCTTGTTTTGAAAATTTGAAGACATTCCCAACTGCTTGCATCCCTGTTTTAAAAAGAAAAAAATCTTTAATTATAAGTATTTATGCACATACAGAAAAAAACAAAAGACAATAGCACCATAGTTGGGCTTTGCAGTGTTTGATCTCGGATAGAAAATGATCTGAAGCTTATCAGTAGGAGCCACACTATCAGCCTCTTGGCATTTTGGCTCTGCAGATATATTTTGTTCCCTCGTACAAAGATGCTTTTTGTCAAATATACTTTATTTTTATCCAAAAATGATTTGTGGATGCTGCTGAAATAGCACTGATATGAAGCATCTCTTATTAGTTACAACAACTTATCATTTGCTGCCCTTACTTTATGTTCATGCTGTGTCAAAGCCCATTTCAGGCAACAGAAGTCCAGGCAGAGTTTCTGAGCTTGAAGTCTTAAAAGTTAATTTGCCAGCTCTGGCTCTACTGCGCACCTGCAACTTAACCATCATCAGGCTGTGTCAAAAGCTGTCGAAATCCACATTCATCCCTCTCGCTTGGTTGGTCACAGCTTCTGTCTGTGTTAGAGCAAAAGTTTCATGCCCACCGGGAAGAATTCTGTCTCCAATAAAGGTGTAATTCTAAATTCAGTGTTGGTTCACCAATGGAAAACTGTCAAATGTATAAGGTGAATTAAAGAGCAGCTTATTACCTGATTTTAGCTTGAACATGCCCACTTTACATTGAATAATACCTTAAATCGAGATCACTGCCGATCTAATCAATAATTCCATGTGGAAAACGTCCTTACATTTCACCTGGGACTCTATGATCCGTATGATCTTGGAGTTTTTGTCTAGACTGGAGTAGACATCACTTGTCTTTGTGGCCTTCTGGATAAAATACAGGTTTTAATTTACTGCAAAAGAAAGAAAAACATTTGAAAACCATTCTTTGTGACGAAAAGATTTTTTATTGGAGCTGTAATAATATTGGTCCCAGACATAGACTGTATAGAAAAGATGGACATAGCTACTATGACGTCAAGCATTGGTTTCTGGACTCCCCGTTATTACAGCTTCCACTGTCTTCATAACTGTGGCCATCTTAATTTTGATGCATCAGATAGTGGAGTGCTAAATGATCAGCGAACACTAGCTACCTGGTTAGCAAGCTGCATCCATAAACTGTATAGGTACATTACACAGACATAGATACCTGCTAATTAGTGCTAAGTAAGAGACTAATAAAAGGATTTGATACCATTGACTCTGGGGGAACAAATGCTTGTTAAATCATTATTATTATTATTATTATTATTATTATTAATTCATTAAAACTAAGCTAAAAAAATCTTTTTAAATGGCAGTTTTTTCATTTTTTACACTATATTTTCCTGTAGATTTCTATACAAATGACTTCTATTTGCAGCCTCAGGATTAACCCCCTGCTGGCTTTTAGGAAAAGCTCAAGTTTCTGCAAATTTCCACATTGGCTTCTTTTTTTTTTTTTAAAGATGGACAGAGAAAGAAACTATGTCCATCTTTTATATATAGTGTTTGGTGCCAGCATTGACAGATGTTGCATAAGAAGGTGAATGCACATGTAGTAAGGTAATAAGTGAAGCCACTCTTTAAAGTAGTCAGTATAAAGTGACTTGATAATATTGACTGAATAACAAGTTTAATTAGCTTTCTGTTTTAGTTATCCATGTTGAACACATAATGGGTGCATAAGTGGTGGTACTTTGGTTAGAAATGCAAAGCAGGCTCCTGAGGATCTTTGATGGTCCTGTGAGAGCTGAGGACGCAGTGGTTCATTAAAGAAGGAGACTATGCTTACGGCAGTCAGTATCCACCCTGTCACTTTTCACACATGAGCGCACATACACGCAAATCCACTGGGGATTCATAATGGACTTAACCCTCACCACAGTACTTTGTGGGTTTGACTTGACATACATCAGCAGACTGCGTTGTGAAGAAGTCATGCACACATACACACACCTATTTTAAATCCCAGTTGCAGTACTAGCTACCATCTTAGCTACCCTTCCATACATTTGGCTCATCCCATAAGCAGGAAGTGTGTAAGGACTTTGTGAAATGGTGCACTTTTAAATCTGTGTGTCTGAGGACACACATGAGTGATCCAATCAGCTGGGCAAGGCTGCGTTCATGTCATCAGTTACTGGAGTGACTTACTCAGGCGGCAGGCTGCATGATGATTCCTGTTAGCATTTCACACAAAATGTGTCCAACACAGATTCAAACACTTGGTGAAGTTGCCACTGTCACTCACTGTCTTCTAAATCCCGCAGCGTATTTTCCTGAGGCTGTATTATGACACCACAGGGAGGCTTTCCACTGCGCTGCCCCACAGCTAAATACCTCCAGCGGGGCTTTGGGGAGACTATTGCGGACTGTAAGCCTCATGAAGTTGTCATCTGGGGGCTGCAAGAAATGCCTGACACACTTGGTGTCAGGTATCTTCTTAAAGTAGTGTCAGTCAAGTACTGGGTGGGCTGCAAGAAGATGATGGATGTAAAAATGTTTCAAAGAAAGAAAAAGCATCAAAAATCAAATATATGGTACATTTACCCACCTGGAGACACAATAGCAAGTTCATTTTTACCCTCATTTTTGTATCGAGAAAATGAGGTGCCTGATTGGCAGCTCATATACCGTTTATATAATATCTTAATTAAAAATTATAGGGATGTTTTGTTTTTGTTTTTTTATCTTCACCCCTTTGAAAGGTAGGTAAGGATAGATTAAAAACTCCTGCAGGTACTGAGTGTTATATGAAGCGAACGTTTAATTTAGGGGAACTCTTACACTTCAATCTGCAGCTTCCCTCTGCTCCAGCATGTGTTTTAGTGTCTTTCAGCTCATTGTTTTGGTTTTTACTACCACTCTAGTGCTACTAATATTTATAATAATGATAAAAATAACAAACTTAATTTATGCAGGACGTTTTAAAACAAAGTTACATAGTACTTTCACACTTAAGCTAATCACAGACTGCATTGAGGTAAATAAAATCTTTCCATCAGAAATAAATAAAAAATAAGAACAGAATAAAATAAGCAACAATAACCATAAGAGACAACGAGAGGAGATGTGGATGAGGATAGGAGATTATGTGAAGTTAAATTATGTTATGTTAAAAGTTTTTTCACTTTTTCACTGTCAGTCCAACAACGCGTGATCACTGGTTGAGCCCTACCTCTCCTGGAATATGATTGGCTGTTGGTCTATAGTCCTGCTAAAGCATTCAGTGCCAATTGGATGAGAGTATGGATAGAAACAGTGTTACAGAGTAACTTAGTACATTTACTCAAGTACTTTAGGAGTTTTTTGTACTTTTTTGTGTATTTCTGTTGTGGTTTATGCTTCTATTTCACTATAATTTTCATACAAATATTTTACTTTGTACTTCATACCACATATTCAGAAGCTTTAGCTACTCATTATTTTGAAATATAAATCTGCTAATATGTCATGATGTATTATTATAGATAAAGCTAGTAGTACTACGAAGTACTTCATATCATCTCCAGCAACATTAAAGTGAAATACACATTAATGAATCAGTAATATAATGCATATGATCCTTCATAATGAGTACTTTTACATTAGGTACTTTGAGTATATTTTGGATTTGTGCTATAGTAACACTTGTACTGTTACTTAAGTACAATTCTGAAGAGAAATACTAAATAAATAATACAGCAGCATGAAGGCACAGTGTGGTTCATGAGCCTGAAACCCAATTTCTATATTGTGTTTATTTCTGATCTAATACTCTGATTTCCTGCCTTGTTCTTGGTCCCCTGTGTGCCGTATCATTAAAAGAAAAAGAAAAAAATCCTGGAAATGCCCCTGCTGTTATATTTGTGGAGGTGGTCCTGTGTAGTACTACTCTCTCACTACCTTGATAATTCCCACACTGATAATTGATAAAACCAACAAGCTGAGGAACACAATCAGATAAAAAAAAAAAAAAAAACACTGCAGCCTTTTAATGGCCTAAAAGTTCAAAAGGTACAACACATGCTGTCAAATGGTCACGGCACACCACCTGTAACATGTGGTGGTGTCAGTGAAGAGGCTGAAACACTAGAAACACTAGCTAACCTACCATGTGCTTCTGTGTAGCTCATTAGATTAGAAAGTTGCCAGATAGGGGATGAAGAATTCCACACTGGACCTCTTTTCTACAGTACTTTACATCAACCATACAAAGCCAAATCTCCAAGGTACGACATTCTCTATTCATACTGATAGGAATTTCTGTGAGCTGTTGTACACAGCTCTGCACACATATTTGAATATAGTTCTGCTTTCATAATAGCCTTACTCACTGAGTCTGCAGCATGGAGTCCTTTGTCTGCTGCAGTTGAGGTAAGCTACATGAAATTGTAACTTGCATTCCAGTCACAAGTTAAGATTCCTCTCGGCTCATCAGATGTGGAACTTGCCATCCAGTTCTTTTTCATCCAGTGCCCCCTGCTGTTACCCCATTTACCATCTTTCCATCCTACAAACATCATTGGAGATTCACTTTTAGCTCCTCAGACTGTTGATGTGCTTTCACTTCGCTGCCTGCAGCTACAGACCCACTTCCAGCCCTTGAGGAGGACCTTTAGTCACAGTCAGATTTCCCTCCATGTTGGGGTAAAGTCGTCACATACAGTCATAGTAAATGAAGGCAATTCTAGGAATGTAACTACTGTTGTCCAAGTTGTGCTGCTGGAAACTTTGTGAAATGTATCCTGAGGCTTTTTCTTTTTTCACAAGCTCTCTATGGGGTACTTAGTAGTTTTTGCTCTATTTTATGACATTTCTCCTTTTAAAGGACTGTGAAGAGTTTTAATGGCACTTATAAAAATGGTAATGCAGCAAAATTAATTCATTCTAATGGAATTACTGCAACCCATTAAGCAATGCCAGACTTCACAGTGATGATTTTTGAGGAAGTGGAGAGATTCCCATATAAAGTCAGTTATTATAACTCATAAGTTGTGTTGCACCCTCAGGTTTTATTAAACATAAAGTTCCTTCCACATACAGTATGTTGGTGACAAGTGGAGGAACAAAAAAAACCAAAGAATCTCCAGGGAAATATAATGCAATATTTCCTGTATTTTCTTTTTCTTGTCGTTCTCTTATATCTTTCTTATATTGCATTTTCTACATCTTGTATATTTTGGAGTGTATATTTGCCCCATTTTGATTTGCTTGTGGTGTTTATTTCATGCCATGCTGCACAGTGGATATAACTTGTTCTTGGTTTTTAGAGTTTTTATAATTATAGTTTCTTCACCTGCATCATTTGATAATGGCTGACAAGAGAGATGGTAGCGCTGACTGAACACTGAAATTATAAAAGTACATTTAGAAAAAGAAAAAAAAAAATTCCCCTGATGGAGCTGAGAGACGTGTTGCCATGCAAATAACATTTGGACCAGAATTCAGTTGCGGAATTAATCAGTTTGGCTACCAAGCTAAGCTCATTATAAATGGATGAAATTAAGTTGATTACCGAAGTAGAAAAGTAAATTGGAAAGAGATGTATCATCAGAGTGACACCCAGTACAAAGACCTGAGAAAATGTGCAGTGTGGAGAAACCAAAGAGCAACCTCTGGAGCTGAACAATGAAGCCAAAACTGAAATGTCAAGAACTGCAGTTCCTCTGGGTGCCACTTGAGGCTGGGTCCAAAAGTGAGTCCCTCACGTGTTAAAATGCTAAACGTTGCAGCATTAAAAAGTGTGTTTGCAGTCTGTTATAAATAACAGTTTGCCCCTTCATAACAACTCTATTTGGAGTAAAGTTTTTATAACTCATCCATCTGCATATTGGAGTTAGGGACGGGGTCGTGTTGATTGACAGGTGTTCCAACACAGGCAGTAGGAGTCAATCGCTGTCTGTTAGGCCTCATTCACAGCTTTGAGTCATATAACTGGACCTCTTCACTGTTTGTGTGCTGTTTGGAGCCTTTTTACATTTATTATCAGAATATAATTATGACTTTCTGAGTGGTACAGACCACCCAAGAAGTTTGTGTTTCAGTTTTGGTAAGTTAAATTGTAGTATTTTATTAGTCCATTACTCAGCACTGTGTGCCTGTGCGTTACACCTGTACACTTTATAAATGAAGCTTGCTGACCAAGCTAGCTAGCATTAGTTGGCACCTTAGCACTCATTCAAGTGTGGTCAGTTCTGGCTCAATAAGTAGCTACTGAAAATACTCCAGTTGAACACTGAATAGCATGCTTGTTTCAGTGCAGACAACAGATAATGAAATAACCTAATTTCTCATCAGTTTTTTGTCCATTTACAGGATCATTATCTTTTAATAATCAACCATATTGTGTATAGGCTACTGTGTATCAAACAGTTTGCACTTTGGGCTCCAGATTGGTGGTTGCAAAGTATCTCTAGATCCAAAACCTGCAGGCACAGCACCCCAAAACGACTGTCAAAGCCCTGCACAGAAAGTGTACTGCAGGTGTAGCCAGTAAAAAGACACATTCCACATTCTGTGATCTGTTTGCATACACTCCACATTCTGTGTAATACTCACCCTTGTTTTACTTTCTCTTTCTAGCACTCTCCCTCTTTGCCTTCTCTGCAAACAGAGCTTTTTTTTTCTTTGTAGAGTTTCAACAGTTACTCTGGCTGTTCCACCTCCTGCTTTTTTTAGTTACCTGAGGGAATCTAACTAGGGGGAAAAAAAGCTGTCTTCTTCCTGTTTTTGGCTGCACAATCGATCCTTCATTTTCCAGGGAGACTTTATATTCGGTGGCAGACAGACCTGCATAGTGAAAGCGAGTGATAAACAGCAAATATAAACGCTGATGATAAGTTTGTTCTACAGCAGCTACATTGTGCAGTCAACAGTTGCTTTAATAGTAACAAACAAACATAATTTTGCCAGTTTTATTGCAATTGCATCCTTTTTTGCTCAGGTAAAAAGAAAAAAAACAACAAAAAAACTTAAGTGTGGGTTTTGAAGTGTCGTGAGCTGCAGTGAGTGAGAACTCCATCAGATCATACACAGTGGTATGGCTGTTATGAGACACAAAGGATAACAGGGGTCTACAGACACTGAGCCACCAACATAGCCTGTAGGACTCATTCTCTGTTGTTGTCCTGAAGAATTGTTTTCACAGGGGGTCAACTTTATGTTTCTGAAACAACAGAGCTCTCCTGGGCATGAAATGCACTCTGACACAAATCTGCCTCTGGTCGCTGGTCACCTCTAGTGCCTGGATCTCTCCCCCTCAGGCTGTTCTGCAGAGAAAGAAGGCTTCGCTGGAGCTTACTCTGAGCTTTTATTGCTTCCTGAAGGGGAACGCACATGCTGAAAACGTTTGAACTGTTGTTTAGTGGTGCAATAATCTGTAGAAATTTGTTTTCATCTTGAACTTTGGTGTTAAAGGCTCATTGCTTGGGGCATTTCCATGTCAGTGCTGCAGCTTTGCCTTCCACGCTCTGTTAACAAAGTTTACGATTCTGTGACACTCTTACCAGCTTTGACAGTATAGCTCATACTGTTTTCACAAAGTGAAAACAGTATGTAGGTACCATCATGGCAAAACACAGTCCTGGAACACCTACACCTGTAAAGGCTGCATAGTTTGGCAGGTGTTTTTATGTGTTTGGACTGATTATGATAATGTGGTAGCATCAAGATACTTGAAACTTCAGGTTATTAAACTTTACAGGTGTATTTAAGATCAGGATTAATACTGAGCTTGAAATTGACTGTGGTTTGACCAACACCTGAAAGAGGGAGGCCTACTCATAGATTATTGATAATGATATTAATGATATTATCACAATACTTCACTCATAATATAAAATTTTTGCGATTATTAACATTTTGCAATATTCTGAGCATTGCAACAACATATATTGTGATTTATCGCCTTTTTTTCAATCGCAAATTATATTCTCAAAGTTAAACTTTGTCAGTATTTATTTTATCAAATAACAAAGTTATCTCACTTCAGTTATTTTTTGCTGCAAAATGAGATTGTCAAGCACACCAACACTCTCACTAAAACCTGCCATAAATGTTATCATAAGATGGAGTCAGTCTGCTATCAGTCTGCAATTGAATGGGGTCAGATTGGCAATTACATGCAATCTGTTTCTGCTTATACAGCAATTAACTCTGACAAATTGTTGAAGCAGAAAAAATAGTTATTTTTGCAGATGCAAGGAGGTTTCTGTCCTATTTTTACTCGTGTGACTGAGCCATTACCTTGCTCTGAATTAAGAGGTAGCTTTGTCAGGCTGAGTGTGTCCAGTGTTGGATGGTTTTTCAGTTGAGCCGATTTAATGTAAGATTGCTCGGCTAACGTTATCTCAGGATGGTGGTGCAGGAGATGAACCCTCTTGTTCATAACATTGTCAGAGTATTTTAATTTATTTAATAAAATATCAATATTTGGTGTCCCTGTATCGATACAATATTGCCACACAAAATATTGCAATACTATGCTGCATTGTTTTTTTTTTTCCCCACCCCTCATAGACAGTATAAAAGATGGACGTAGCTTCCAGGTTTGAAAAGTGAAGCCAATGTGGAAGTGCCAGAGTTTTTGAGCTCAAAGGCTAGTTTCAGGTCATATTAAAAAAATAAAGTTCAATTTGGAAATTATAGTTGTATGCTTGTTGGCTAAAAAGTTGTCAGTCACAAGTTGTTAGCCACTGAGTATACAGTATGTCACTGCATGCACATTCTGGCCTTCGAAAATCAGTGGAAACAAGTGAAAGAAAGCAGATGAGGTCCCAGGAATTAGAAAGTAAACGCAGAAAGCTTTTTTGTGCTGTTGGACATCAAAATAGAAATGAAAAAAGGTGGGCCTTTACTTTTTTTGTGAAGGAAAACACTGAGCCATATGGTTGCAAGCAGATAGACTGGACTGAATGTGATCATTCAGAATTAGAGTGCATGACATATCAGGCGAAGCTTCCAGGTTTTGCCTGATATGAAAGCTTTAACACACATTTGTTTGTTATTTTGAGAGAGTATTTTGTACTCTCATCATCATTGTAAACATCTGAACTGCAGCTGCTCAGTACCCCAGTTACTTTCTCATAGCATTTCATAGCATTTAAATGTAAGCGCGGTTATAAACAGAAAATATTTTTCCAGGGTGGTGGTGTGGGGTGAGGTCTCCTGACGTCACAGCTGGTGGGATCATTCAAAAGCCAAAACTTTACTTTGCTTTGCAAGCTTCAGATACCTACATTTGAAAAGTGGAGACTGGAGAATGTTTTAAATATTAATTAAATAATAATTAGCAGATTACTTTTTTTTGCTCTGATTCTTCAGCGGTTTCAGCTCTGGTTACATGTAAGGACAGGTGCCCCAACACTGTTAGACTTTGCTGATTCAGCACAGAGATCAGGAGGTGGTTCAGAGTAGAGTAGTGTGGCTGTGATTATGATGGCCCCTTATGGAGATGATCCAGACTGGAAGGAGACTGCAGGGCAGAGACTGGAGGTATTATATATTCTTTCTGGGGTCCCCCAGGAAGTGCTGGAAGAAGTGGGACACCTGGGCTACTTTGCTTAGGCTGCTGCGTCTGTGACCTGATTCCAAATAAGTGGCAGCAGATGACGATATTACTATTTTCAAATTGTAATTCTTTACTGTTATTCTGTTAAAGAGGGCTAAAGACAAGTGACGGCTTAGAGGTACTTACATGGAGTATACCATGCTTTAAATGGTCTTTTTTTAGATCTTATTTCTACTCTCTTTTAATCAAGTGACTATACTGTCTGACAGTTTCATTGTACTTTACTATTTTCTTGTATCAATAAGTGGCAAAGGGGAACAGAGCACACCTTTATTTCCATGACATTGTCAAAGACTTTACTGAACACATTTGTCACTGTCATTCGGTGTGTTCGGCCAGCAGACAGCAGCGGCATGAGTGTCTGCTCTTCAATTCCCTCAGGCTTAGTCTGATCTCCTCTGCAGGACTCCGGACACAAGTTCCTGATACTTTTGTTTTGTTGTGTGGCTCTGCTAGCCTGATTGATTTATTGTGATACACTGCTTCCTGCATGCCAATCACAGCGCAGGCCCGATGGAATGGCAGTGGCTTGTCTGAACGCGGGAATTACCAGCGGATGAATCTGTCAGTTTTACTCACCGTTTCCTCAGGTCCCCTGAATCTGTCATGTTGGCTCTCAGTGATGTGAACCATGCTGACTGCAATCCTGCAGACAGCAGAGAGATATACAGCTGGTACCCTCCAGCTAAATAGCTTGAGGTCACACACTGGATTGCTTCCTGCTGGGACAAGGTTATCATTGAGGTCACTGGAAGAACACCTAAATCATTTGGATGTCACACACTCATTTTGCTGTTGATCACGGTGGCACTAGCTGTAATGATACAATGCAGGAGATTTTTCTCCAACAGCACCTTGTATTCTTTAGCTATAAAGAATAAACATTTATACAATAAATTTTAATTAAAGAACTATAGATATTCACCTGAATCAACTACGAAAGTTTCATTTTGAACTATATCAGTGATTTTCTGTTGAATGTCTTTCTGTGCTGACAGTTTGTCTCCTGCCTCTCACTATACCTGCCTGGACATCTTCACCTTTCTGCACCCCTTCTCTACTTAAAAAGTTTTAGCATCATAATTATTTTTTAAATTCATGCTAGATATTTAAAATGTGCAATACATAAGAAACAAAAATTACCAGTGACGAGTGATTATTAATTTCCTCACCTTTAGCAAAAGTAGCAATGCCACACTACATAAAACACAGCACAAGTAAAACTGTGTATTGTATTGTTACTGGCAAATTTTACTTAAAGTATCAAAAATACAAACACCTTTCCTGCACAAACATGTAGTCTGTCAATGTTTTACAGTTATGTACAATAATATTGTGTTTTACTGCTGTAGATTTCTGTGGCGGAGTTCATTTTAAATACTTTATTTTCTGTTGGGTAGTTTAATCCATCTTGACAGGACATATTGTTGTTAATGTAAGGAGTTGTTAATGTAAGGAGAGAGACTGGACTATATAAAGATTTGCCAGCTCTCTATATCCAAGTATATATAAGTACCAATGATGCCACTATTTTTAAATGCCCTTGGCCTCTTATTAAGGAATGGACAGTTAAAAAATGTGTTGGTTTGTCCTTCAGAATTTGGACTGAGAGCATATCTGTGCCCGAGCAGCTGTGATATCACAGCGTACAGACACATCATAGAGAACACTTCTACCTCACTTTGGCATGGTGAGTTATTTTTAGAGCGCATTAAATTGCTCATCAAAAAGTAGTGCCAAATGAATTTTAAAAACTTGTTGCAGTCCTCGAAACAGGAAAAACTTTGAACTGTGTTGGTTGTTGTCAAAATGAAACATCTACTGAATACCTTTTACAGAGAAATCAGATTTGGCTTTGATTTCATTATTTGTAGTTTTGCCTATTATTCCCATCCATCATAATATAGCTCATATGTTCAATTGCTGAGATCTTGGAAAAGAAAGAACAGGAAGGCAAAATTTAGAATTCTACCTAAATAATAGAATATGGTGTAATTAGATATGTGAGTTGCTGGGTTATTATTGCACTACCCCTATGATCGTGATTAGTTTCCCTAAAATTTGTATTAATAGGAAATTAATTTCTCTATGATTTAGCAGTGCATAAACACAGTCATGATTTTTTGAAACCCAGCTCTGCCAGTCTGCAGTCTTTCTCTCAGGCTGGATACAGCAACCTCCATCAATAAGGAAGGTCAACCTTTGAGAGGCCAATCTTTGAGAAAAATATTATAGAGTTGATTGCCAAAAGATTACAGGAAATGAGAAGAGAGAGACATGGGGAAATGGGAAAAGGCCAAGTCCCCAGGAACAATGTTGGGCTGTGTGCTACTATAACTTATGAACTGTTGCACACTGACCCAAAGGGCATTTTTCAATAAACAATCAATAAATTGATAAGAGCAATATATTCTTCTCAGCACCACAATATAGAAAGTGTAGAAAAGCTGATTTTTCTCGTTTCTTTTAATGTCATTTTTTTATATCTAGCCCACAATATGTCAGTGAGTTAAACACCCAAGAATAAACCCACAGGGTTTTATAGTGAAGCCCTAAGGATTGTGTTTAGCTTATTTTGAACAATTTCTGTCTTAGTTCAAATGTGGAACAATGAGGGAATCAGGTGTGGATCATAAACTGTGTATAAAATATGGATAGACCCGCCATGACATCACCTATTGGTTTGGCCTGTGCATTTTGAAGCCTCGATGTGAGCACACAGACACTGAGTACACAACAGGGAGAGAAGGGTAGTAAAGTACAGGTGAGGGCAGGAAAAGGACAAAAGAAGTAAAAACACAGCCCCACAAGAAACTGACCTTCAAAATAAAGCAGGAAGTAAACTGAAAGGGAGACTGGAACAGAAAAGGGAAAAACCTTCAAAGACACAGAGGAAGAAAAAACTTAAAGTTTAAACTTAAAGTCCCTGCCTGTCAGCTTAGACATTTTCATACTACACATGTACTGTAATAACAATAATAATACTAATAAAAATGAATAAATAAATACACGAACAAGATGAGCCTATAGAGAATTTATAGAGCTCATCTTGGAAGAGCAAATGTGTTTGGTACAACGTCGCATTCAGATCGTAATTCTGATTGCAAAAACTACCAGACAGGACAGGCATTAAAC
>VUQS01077393.1:299-34312 GCA_015108495.1 Heterochromis multidens
GGCCTTAAAAAAAAAAAAAAAAAAAACACAAAAAAAAAAACAAAAACCACAATTGGAGTCCAACATGTCATGCATCCTTAATTTCATACTTCACAGAAAAGTAAAGCATGGCAGGTATCAGGCATACATAAATAAATACACTAGAATTTAATTGCCAAATGATAAGATCATGCAAAGCTGTGTCTGTGACAGCTGGTGTGTATGCAACATTAACAGAAATCCATCATTTTTCTTGATAGGTGTAGTGACATGTCCAGACTATGATGAATGTAAATTTCTGAGGTCCTGCAGATGAGAAGCTTTGCTCCATACATCCTTTTTGTTAACTGGCCTTGATACCATCTACATTGCCCATTTAATGTGACAGTTAATCTGTGTGAGAAAAGTGCACTTTTCGGTAATTATTTAACTATAATTCAACTGCACAAGTCTTGAATTGTTTTCACTCACGCATCACAGCCCTAAACTTCTCTAGACAACCCTCGAACGAGCTGTGTGTGAGAACACAAGGTCTGCATCATGAACATTAAATGTTCTTTGGCCTGTCAGCTCCCTAAACCAAAGTGTGTGAATGCCAGATTGATTCTATGGTTGAAGAGAGTCCACGACTAACTGGAGAATTCCTTCAAGCCCTGCCTCCTGCATGCTCTACCCAGGCACTGGCCCACATAAAAACCAAATGGACTATTTTCATCAGTGAGAACATGTCTGACATGGACTGCTCCAGACAATTTCCTGACCTTGTTCTCCTGACACTATCTGGAATTCATGTGTAAAAACAGCTTTAGTGGATTTACATAAGAACAAAAGGACAAAAAAATGCAACCTTGTGTATCCCAAATGTAATCTTCTCATAGCAGAAGACTGACAATAGATGCAATAAATCTGGGTCACACTGAGATATAAAAAAATTATCTTTGAGTTTAATTGCAGAAATTCAGTGTCAGCTTGGCACCACAAACTGTTGGAGTTGTGTTTTGAAGAAGAAATCTGTTTTGTTTGTGTGTTTACCTGATGAACAATTTTGCCAAAGGCTTCCTGTAGTTTACCATGAATGGTGGCTAGCTTCTTTGCATCCCTGTTGGCTTCGTGAATCGGGATCAGTACCTTGTACACTTCATTCACAGCCTCATACATGCCGGCCTGGAAGGATGAACAAGTAGTTTAAATAATAAAAAGTCAAAAAATAAATAAATAAGCATCCATCCATGCTCCTATCTCTCACCATGGAAAAAGAGGCAGCAGCCTGCTCTAGGAGACCCACTAGACCGATCTCAGTGAAGTATTTCCCTGAGCAGATTCCCTCCTCGTCTGGTGACACCACATCATCAGAGACCGCAGATTCCTCCAGCACATTTGAAGAAATATTCTGGACCACATAAACACACACATAAAAAAATGAAAGCATGGTGGAAGCACAGTCACTGTCAGAAATGTGTTTCTGATGGTTGATTACTGTAGAGGAAAAACATATGCACAAACAATACCACTAGAATAGTCCTACCTGGAAGGTGACACAGCCTACAGGGAGATATTTGCGGTCCTCCAGCATACTTAGGTATTCTGCTACTAAGGCAGCACTATGCACCAGACACTGAGCAGCCTCAGCGTGGTTGTTCCTCTCAGAGTGCTTTCCAGCCATGTTCTGGAGCCACGTTAGCCGCAGGTCTGGAGATGTCTGGTAACCTTTTGCAATCCTGGAAGTGAATGCAAATGCAAACGCACACACAGAAAGTCACACAGACAACTAGATATTGATGACTGCAACGAATAAATACCCTTGTAAGTAATCAAAAGAAGCTGCTTGATTGCACATGGATTGTGTACCTGTACATGAGATCTATCAACATTTCAGGATCTTCCTGGTGCTCCTTCATCTTCACTGTGTCAGACAGGATCATGTGCAGATTAAAAACAAGGTCCTGGACCTGAAAGGAAGAAAATACAGCTCAGGATAAAGAGGCTGCTTCTCTAGGATGAAGCAATACATGATGACATGCTTATGAACTACAAAGTGTATTGGAATATCAAAAAAGAAAAATAAGGTCAGCAGTAAATTGGATATTCTGCCTTCTCATGCAGTGATGGAAAACAACTTGATGGATAAACGAGTACCTGATCTGGGAATGTGGTCTCCCTCAGTTCTAGGTCCTCCTCTGCATAGGTAAGGATGGTCTTTAGAGAGCGACGGAGGAACTCTTCATTGAAATTCTGAGACGTTCCAACCAGCGAGGAAAGAGACATGGTCACCTGCATCTTCACTCTCGCAAAGTTCTAAAAGTTCAAACAAAGAAAAAAAAAAAGAAAAAAAACATCTTTTGTCAAGGCTGGTGGCTTCCTATCGACATGAACTGAGAAGGAAATACTATACAGTGCAAATGTCCTTTTTAGAAAGATATTTGTAAAAAGTCTGCCTTTAATGCAACAAAGCAAATGATGCATTACACCAGTAATTGAACTAAAGCTATGTGACCACAGAATTTGGTTTTCAGCTAAACCAGGTGAATCAAAGTCAACACAAATTTGAATTGTAATAGTACAGCTACATTCGAGGGGGGTCTTTAACATTTTTTCAACTCATCACCGCGGTACTTACATTGCCAATTTCAAAGTTTTGCCTCATGAGGAGGTAGAGGGAGGCACTGGCGTGGGATCTGATGGTGCTTATGCTGCTGCTGCAGCTCCTCAGCAGTCGCAAACACAGATCAGCACACTGCTCTGTTTCCTCCTCAAAGAGCAGTTCAGGAAACTACAAGGGAAGAGAGAAAAGCTATGTAACCCTTGAAGAAACTGTAAAAGATGAGATGAAATTAAGCATGCTTAACACATAAAGAGAGCTCAATAGTCTAACCTTAGATACCAGAGCTCTCTGTGTGGCAAAACAATGCTGAAGGTAGAGGGCGCTCTGGTTGCAGGCCATGCTGTGGAGCAGCACCTTCAGTACTCCACCCAGGATACTCTCCTTGGATTCTGTCACTGATGCCGTCTGGAGGGAAAGGGATACATAGGCAGCTGTAATAGGAGCAAGCTTATACATGCAGAACACAGCATGACTGTAACTATATGCTCGTTTCCATTTAGTTTGGATGTCTAAGTCTTCTTTGCTTCCATACCTGTACAATAATCTCCAGAGTATCAAGAATTATTAAGTTGGCTTCTGTTGCGAGGTTACCATCAATAAGAGCTTCATGTTCCAGCTCTGCTCTTGTCCTGCAATCAAGACACAAGAAGACAGCGTCACAAAATAAACTCTTACATTGCGGTGATGATGACGTGCCACTGAGTGCTGCATGAGCTTCCAGTCACCACATTAATCCTCTGCACAGAATCATAAACGATGAAGACAATTTGGAGGAAGAACATGTTATGTGCTGTGTGGATGCTCAGCCAGCTGTATCGCTAAAATAAAAAACAGTATGCTCACGCTGTTTATTTTATGTCTGGTAAAAGACAGCCCACACTAAGAGACACTCTAAACCTATATGCTCCTTGCCTAGAGGTTTGAAGGCATTAAAAGAAGGCAATTCTTTATTGTTCACTAAGGAAACAGCTAAGCAATTCATTCCTGATCTACAGGTAGAACACAGGGAGTATTTTTTGTTATTCTACATGTCCTAAAATGCCTATGTTTGAGCATATGAAATAAAACAGGACTGAATAAATAGCCAATAACAAAAAAGCTTTTGCCACATTTGTCTTTCCCACCTCCCCGCAACAGCAACCAGGGAGAGACGTCAGTCAGAACCCCAGAACAACAAGCACACTGGTTAAAAAGCAGAACAGGCTCACTGCAACCACTATCAACCCCAAGACAGAGTTTGTTGTTACCAGGACAGAGGGACTGATGGGGCAGGGGATTTAAGGGTCAGGGCCAGGATCAGGGGGTCTCTGTTGGTGCTCTGATGTGCATGTGTGAACTTAAGAAGTAAAATGAAGAGGAAATGAATGCTAACAAATCAACGATTGCATTAGTTGCTAAAGTGTTAAGTATCTCACTCAAAATTATGTTGATTAGAAAAATGGTTCATGGTGACAGCTAAGAATCAAATACAAACTAATAAATTCAGTTTGCATCCGCTTTACCTGTCTGACTACCCACATGCATGACAGTTCACCTTAAAAGAGGCACTAAAGCAGGGAGGAATTTAAAGGAGCACACAGCAAATGTGGACCATACAATACCTGACTGATCTGTGACTCCTACATAAACACACAGTGACATGAGAGAACAAATGGAAATTAAGAGAAAACAAATGCTGGAGCAGAAATGACAAAAGAACAGGAATTAAAATAGAACCCTAAACCAAAGAAGCATAATGCTCTATTTTTTGTCATTTTCAGACAAAAAATATTGGCAAAAAGTTTCAAGCTTTAAGCTCCGACGTTACACAGATACCTTTAGATGTTGGTCAGACATGGCAACATTAGCACAGTCATACAATCTGATTCTGCTCCTTTGTAAATTCACCAAAGTACACGACAAAATAACAATGTGTTTGCAATGGACATGTATTCTTAGAATAACAATTAGCCTATAAGTTTGTGGACACATTTTTAATAATTCTGTGTCTGTACACCACCACAGTGGATTTTAAATCAAACAATCAAGACATGACTGAAGTGCAAACTTTCAGTTTTAATACAAGGAGTTTAACAAAAGTACTGCATCAGCTTTTTAGGAATTATTTTATACATAGTCTCCAATCCATCTATGTATAAACACGGCCTCCGTCACATTTGACAGAAAATATCATATGCTTCAGATCATGAGCCGTTTCTCTCCTAGTCTAATCTGGCATTCCTGTTCTTGAGTGTAACCAGTGGTCTGCACCTTGTTGTAAACGCTCCGTATTTCCATTCATGAAGGCATCTCTTGATTGTAGACTTCCTGACTTGGCTAGATGTTGTCTTTGGCCACTCCTGTAGTTTTTGCTCTCTCTCTGATAGCTTTATTTTGTTTTATGATGGACTCCTTCCCTTGCATCAACATCTCTTTGGACCTCACATTGAGACTCCCAGTGAACAGCTAACAAATGCAAGTTTAACACTTGGAATCAACTCCAGATCTTTTATCTGCTTATTATGTCATGAGAAAATGTGGGAACAGGCCTCATGTGGCTATGAAACTCCTTGTCTGTCAATTCCTTTTGAGCCTCTAAAAATGGGGGACTATGTATAACAACTGCTGTAATTCCCAAACAGTTAATACAAAATTCAGTCTGCACTTTAATCACATATTGATTGTTTGATTTAAAATCAACTGTAGTGGTGTACAGAGGCATTGTCCAAAAACTTATGTACCTAATTGTACCTTTGCAATAATATCCTGTTAAGGGTACAAACATAAACAATTTACTCTGTTGTTAAATCAAAACAAATCTAGTTGCAATAATGGATAAGGAAACTGACTTCACAAATAAATGATTATGACCATGAAGCATATGACTCTGTTACTCAAACTGCCTCCAGTGAAAAGGCAGAACATTTTGGGTTGATGAGGAATCTGTGAGATTCTTTTAATACATGAAAGAAACACACATTTCCACCTCGTTAACTACATGATTTCCCGCTGTCTAAGGTTCACTTTGCGCTCTTTTAAACTCCTTTACCTTGTTACAGCTTCTTCCTCTGGAGCAGTTTGCACTGCATTTGAGAAATGGCACCAGGTTTTTAACTCAATTTTTGCCTATTTTGTGGAAATTTCAAATGCAATTGGAAAGAAACCTCACTTTTGCATGTTCCCCTTGAGAGAACAAAGTGTCAGAATACTATTTATTTAAAAATATTAAAAAATAAATAAATAAATAGTTTTAAGGTTTTTTGTGAATAAAACAATCAGGAAAGTGCACTTCAAGCGTTAGAAAGAGCGTACTTGTCCATCTTTTCGCTGTTTTGTCTCCAGTGGGTCATGTCCTTTCTCCATCGAAGGTTTTCCTGACTGCCAAAAGCACTGCCAGATGGACTCCGCTCTAAATGATGGGGAAACATTATTTACTGTTTTTAACTGTGATGAAAGAGGCTGCCTGCATACAGAAAACGTGACTAACTGGCTGTAGCTGTATTTACAGTCCTTTCAAAAGGTACAGCTGAATGCCTGTATGTATGCACCTGTGTGCAGGAGAAAAAGCAGAATACAGTAATTAGTGTAAGTGTTTGTGTAATTCCCAAATTCTCCTTCTTAGTTCAGCATTTCTTATTTTTCCCTACCTGCATCTGTGTGCGCACGTCTGAGGTGTAATCTCACCTAGCTGCCCTCGGCTACGTCGCACCATTTCCTGTCTGGCCCCGATGCTGCCCAGTATGGCTTCCTCCAGCTTGGCCTTCATATCTTTGGACTTCTTAAAGGTTAGGCTGTTCATGCGTTCAAACGCCTTCTTCCCCTGCATGGTGAACACAACATGGGCCTTGTATCCATGAGGTAGAGGGTGAGTGGATGGACAGAGAACACACACAGCAGGGAAGTTACTTGAAGCGCAGCACCAAGCAAGCAAAGCGGGTTAGTAGCATTAAAAGCAAATATGCAAGCACAGCAGAACAAACAGCAAACACACAGCATAGGATCAAGAACTTGAATTACACAGAAGGAAATAGATGATTATAGCACAGAAAGCATGAAGACACTTTCAGAACTATATCTCCAGAGTAGCCAATGCATAGTAACCACAAAGAAGAATCACCTTTTCAAAAGAAATGTAAACTGATATGAAGAACATGAAAATATTTTTAGTTAAGTTAGTACTAGAGGACATGCAAACGTTATGTTTTGTAGTCCACACCAATGTGGGTGTAAAGTTTCAACCAGAAATATCACATAGGTCCATGAGGTTCCCCGTTTGCTGGACGTTAATACAGAAGATTAAGCGAAGAGCTGGACATACCCCACAATGCAGATCCCCCAACACGCAGTGTGCTCTTAAGTGGTTAATTAATGCTTAATTAGCTCAAACTGTTAGTCAGTGATTGCTGATGTTACCTTGTATTCAAAGCAGGAGACGCAGAGGTAGAGGAGATCCAGCAGGCGGTTGAGCTGGGACACCGACAGGTCTGTGAACCATTTCTGTAACACCAGCTCATCAGCGTTCTTTAGCACCCACAGCAGACAGATCAGCAGACTACGACTGGACTCGGCTGAGAAGCTCCCGTGCTGACGACTCGCCTGGAGAGACGAACCAAGAGGAATGTAAGAACACAAAACGAGGTAGCAGCATACGGCATTGAGATATATCCATTAATTGCAGATAAACTGATATTACAGTCACTATGTCTTGCAGGAAATTACCTGCGAGTTGAGCAAGAAGCTGCTTGGTCGGGACATTGGAGATGCCGTTGAGGTGCCTGCTATCGCCATGGCGACAGTCTGACTGATCATGCTGTTACCTTCTCCCTCTGTCTCTTCTCCGCCGGTGCCTACTACTGCCCCCTGAGGGCCGCCTGGTCGACCCCACTGATTATGTGACTCTAGTAAAACAAAAATAGGAAGAAATATAAATTGCCAAGTAATTAGACATGGGGCAACAGAGAAAGATAAAAACAGAGCAAGATAACACATTTCCTTTTGTCCTGTAAAAAAAGATCAAAAATACTGGCGGCCGCCAGTGTTACCCCTCAGCCTCCTAGTAGATGCACAGATGGTATCAATTTGAAAATCCTATGTCTACTGTTCTCAAGTTATCATGTTCATAAAGAAGTCCATGCCGCCCTGTGGGGTGACGACAACACCCCAAGCTTTTCAGGCTGAGAGGTAAAAAGTGTGTGCCACTTTAAAGTGAAATTATCAGGACAAAATTATATTATTTTTACTAATGCAAAAGTTTGAAAAAAATAAAAATAAACGTGACAATTGTGAACCAAGGTTAGAGATTAATTGGTACATTATGTCAGGGGGAAACATCCTCTTCAGGTCAGCTCATAACCTTTCAGGTTCCTGAAAGTTTCAGGTGTCAGGTCACAACATAAGTCCTCAGATGCATTTGTTTGAAAAGCAAAGATTATTTGGCATTTTCCTACATTACATCTCTACCAGCCTTATGATGCAGGTGAGTCAGTCTGCCAGGTTGCTCAGTTTTGTTTCAATAAAGAATGCTGCTGACTGTACAACAGAAAGATAACAGCTGACATCTGACAGACACATTTCATAATTGTTGACTGTTACAGCAACAATTTCTATTCCACATTAATGAGTTACATACACTAATGAGACAATATATTTGTTTCTATTTTAGAAGATAAATCAGTTAACTCTTAAACTGCTTCACATTAAAAATCTCAGCTGTACCTGTAAAATCGTGGAGTTGTGGAAGTGCCTCCATGACAATGCCAATTAGAGGAAGGTAAAGCATAGCAACACGAGCCTTGACTTCAGGATCGGCGTAGCGAGGATCAGAGTCATGGCTGGACAGGAGGTTGTGAACGACGCTCACTACTTTCTTATGCAGACCAAACATCCTACAGTGGAAAATACATAAGAAAAGAAGCAAAAAGTAAAAAGAGTATTTTACTTCAATTACAAGAAGATTCAGACACTAAAACACACTCACACTTAGAATCTTTCTTAATTAAAAACCTTTCACAAACATACTCACCCCTCATTGTCTGGGTCCAGTATTACTGACAGTTCAGACAGTATGAGTCCAGCCAGATAATGCTGTTCCCTGAAGGGGACAGAGAGCTCAAACATGTTGGCTATCTTTTGGTCCTGGACATGTGTGGAGAAGCCAGAGCTCTGTGAGAGATAAGAGACACTATTAATATAGTCTGTGTGATTACTTTGACTGTACTTAAATCTAACCTGTATGCTAAATTTTTTTTGAGTGTCTTCATTTTAAGGGTAAAAAGAGTGAAAACTGACCTGTGATGTTGCTGAGGACACAGAGGGGGAAGGAGAGGCAGGTGGGGTGAGCAGGCTGCAGGGCAGATTGAGTGTGACGTAGTGTTCGTGGCTGCAAACAATTCTTAAGAAATCAAGCCGCAAAGACTCCAGGGTTGGGTTCTGCAAAGCGTAAAGCTTTGTGGACACCTAGAAAGAGGCAATAGCCAACACTGATGTATATATTTTTAAACATTTGAAAAAAATGAGAAAAGCTGAAATGAACTAAAAGGAGATCCTCAGTTCATAGTTTGATGTAAGCCTAATCAGAAACTTACTCACCTAGATTGTGTCAGTTTTTTCTTCAGTCATACTGATCCTGATAGCCATGATAATTTAAAAATTAAAAAAGAAAAAAACTGAGAAAAACAAAGTAATTTACCTGTTTCCAGTATGCCCTAATTAGGGTGAAGACAAAGCCTCGGTCCATAACTGACAGCAAGTCATTGAGAAAGAAGGCCAGGCTCATGTTAAGCCTCTCCACCAGCTCCAGATCCTGAATGGATGAGAAAACATGCTTTATATATGCCCATATCTTACATGCTCCAAACTTAGTATGCCATATAATAACACCCAGAAATGGAAAAAATACATCTGACAAAACCATATAATACAACTACTTTTACAATTTCAATAATTCATAAGATTTTTTCAACTTTCCCTGTATACAGCAAGCTTATAAATCCCCTGCACACTCCAAAATGACAGGCCTGTAATAACACCACAAGACACTTAACTAGGTCATTATTTACCTTTTGGAAGCGAGACACAATGTCACCAGCGATGGTGCTGACCAGGGCTGTGATGTCATCCATGAAGCGTTCTGGGAAACGGTTCTTCCTGGGTGACTCTAAGCGGTCAGTGAAGTAAAGGTGGTGGATAATACTCTTCACCTGCGGTAAAGGTGTTCATTGGGATAAAACATAAGCTGTTTACATGTTTTATTATCATTATTATTGTTTTTATTTTTTACACAAAAAACCAAACAATGTGAGATACACCTGTGTGTCAGACTTTGTCCAAATTTTGTTTTCTTACCATGAGCTCAAAGAAAAACCAGGCCTGTTGCAGAGCGCCCTCCCGTACGCTTCCACTGCTCACCACCCACTGGAGGGCCAACTCTTCATGGAAGAGCTGAGTAAGAAAATCAAAGAAGAGAGACAAAGAAAGAGGGATGGACAGAGAGGAAGAGGGAAACGGAAAGCAGTACAGCCAGACAGAGATAATGTGAGGCACCAGAAAAAGTAACCAAGCATAATATATACCTAAGTCACCTGGTCAGATAGATCTCAAAATGTATTTATTTTTGTGGGTTATAACATAAAAGAAGACTTAGACTGGCTATAGATGCAAGGTACTAAGTGACATATCACGTACAAAACAACACTCCTAATTTCAACATAATCTGCTAGCAGGTATCAACTGTTGTGACCAGAAATATAGAACAAATAATAACAAGGATACTACATTCTCTATATGAAAGAACAATACAACCCCAGTAAAGCTTCTGCTCCCCCAAAGCTGAAAATGAACTTCATTGTAGACAAAGTGAGATAAAAAAAAACAAAAAACTGTTATACATGTGTGCAACCATTTTTATTTTTAATAAATAAATGATGCACCTTTTTCACCATGGAAACTACTTTGTTGTGTGACCTTCTGACCCAATGTATATGGCTAAAATATATTTTCTCTTTTAAACACAGAACAAAACTCTAGTTTTGCATGGAACAACATTTTTTTTCCTTTCTTCTTCTTCTTATGCATAAATAACATTTATCAAGCTGTGTGTTTTATGCAACACTAACATTCACCACAAGTCTGGCTAACATACTGACTTTTGACCTGACTGGTAAGTCTTGAAAGGGGCATGATCTGACTGATAGTCAAACTTTAAATATATAATTTAAAACCTGTATCATACTGCCTGCTGAAAAGAAACATTTAAGGTCGTTATAGTAGACACAATCTATTTTACATCTGCACAGATGTCAACATAAACATCTGAAAATCACTTGGTATAAACCACCAAGTAAACCAGGCCTGCTTGAGAGCTCTGGGGGAGATTTTGGGAATCTATTTTTTCAACCTAAGTAAATATTATGAACTTGATCCTGATAGATACTAAACAACCCACCTGTCTGTATGTTTGCTGGTACAGTATGTCCTATGGTACCATAGCACCTGACTGAAAGCCAAACAATATTGGATTTTCTTAAATGAAAACCAAATACCATTTGCACTCTCTGACTGAGTGGTGCACAATAAATAAAGACTTCCCAGACTATGTGAATACAAGCTCACTGCACAATAGTCAGTGTTAGCCAGATTACAGCCAACATTCACATCACATAAAAAATTCCTCAACATATTCAGAACAAGAAGCAGACCGGTGACATACAGCATTCAACAAGACTCCACAACAACCAAATACGACATCAATCAATCCAGAGACACACATCCACAGACAAGACAGGTGAGGAGCAGGACAAGATGTGGCTGGGGGTCGGCTCCTCCCCCAGTGCAAGTGGCTCTACCTTTTTTGTGGGTAACCGTCCTGTTAAAGTTTGCAAGAAACTGGCGCTCTCAGTGTGCGAAGACATGCGATTGCCACAGCGCTCCATGGCCTATGAGTGGGATGAATGGAACGGTGACAGCAAGGTTAGTGGAGGAGCAACAAGAGAGTGGGGTTGCACCTTCTTCCTCAGCGCACAGGCAAAACGTGCGTGCTGAGTAACACACCCCCCTCACACACACCCACACACATGCACACTTTTGTGATCTGTTGGACATTTTCATACATGAAGAGACAAAACAATAGACACAGGACAGGGCCGCAACACTTGAAAAGTGTTGTACCCGTAATCTAAAACAGTTGACAGATCAATAGTTTGAGCATCTTATGGTAGAGATGCAAAATGGCTGTGTAAAGTGTGATCAAATGAAGTCCCAACATTAATAATCCTTTTGTTCAACATTATAGCCATTGCTTAATGACGAGCCATTCTGCATCCCTCCAGGTAAATACAAGATCTTACAGATGTAATCAAAGGGTTTATTTGATAGATTAAAATAAAACTACATCCCATGTTAAATGCTTATTATGTATGTGCTCTGCCCGTGTAGGCACATTTAATTTGGTAAGCTAAGTGTGATTCTATGGCTACAGTATGCCGATTTAATTTTATCTTGGTGTAAATTAATATGTTATGACAACTTAAAGTGACAGAGGACTTAACATCACATTAAGATGGAAAGTGAAGCAGACATAGACCACACACATGTAGACACACAGTCACACTCACAGATATACCATGCTCCAGAAATAAATAAATGGTGGCTGAAATGGGGGGTTAGGAGAAGGTCATGCAGGTTAACTAGCTCAGAGTGGAGGAAATCCAGAAAGGAGAAAAGGAAATAAAAATAAAAAGGTAAAGATAAAAAAAAAAACATCTAATCTGCTGATGGATTTCTAACACAACTTTTTTTTCTCTACCACCCCAACAATTCTCTGAGAAATTCATACACACAGAAACACTGTGTTGGGTTTAGGTTTAGCGAGCGATAACTGACCACTGTAAACCCAGAAGGGAGAAGAGAGGGCAGCAATCTCTGAGAAATTGCTGCCATGGATTCAATTCAAAATTGGCATCGCAATATCTGGATTTAGACTACTTTTCATGCAGGTACAGAGAAAAAAGAGAGGTGTTAGATGTGATACGCAAAGAGGGTTGACACCTGAGACTAACAGGAGGGTCATGGAGGCGGCTGTGACACCCACGTATGGGATTAATGGGAGGGTTGTGACTTGAGGTTTAACAGAATACTGTAATATTCTGAAGTTTTGGTCTTTTATGTCTTTGTCTTTAGGGTCTTTGATACTAGCCACTTTGTACATGGTTTAAAAATCTCAAATCTAAAAATGTGGTTGGCATCACAGTCAGGTGACTTAAAACCACTGTAAACAGCTTGAAGAACAGGCTGAATATATAAATGAAAGATGTGAGTATGACAAAATTAAAAAAATTTAAAAAACATAAAAATGAAAACCCTTAGAATGGTTAAGGACTGCCCGATATGCCTCCCTATTAATGATTCCAGCAAAGCACACAAATAAGCCAAAACTCCAAATATATCAGTATCCCTTAAGTGTAGGTTGTTTTTGTAGTGAGGCAAAGTGGAGGACGGGGCATTCATAAAACCACCTGCATGGTTTCTGGAGCGGACCCAGGGCTGGATCCCCAGGGGGCACTCTTAGAGCCCATGGTGTTCACCCACGAGTTGGATCGGTCTAAGCCCTAGGGGTGCCAAGGTCAAAGGACACAAGGCAGGCGGGAAGCAAGGGAACAAGCGAGCAGCACGGGGGGAAGGAATAATGACAAGTTAAAGAGGTTCAGAGGTCAGGATAGCTGGAAGATTGCCAAGGGCCTCAAAAAGGTTAGCTGTCAGTAATCATCACCACAGAGGAACAAAGCACAAAAGTTCTCTCTCTCCCCCTTTCCTTCTCTGTGTAAAAAAACAAAAACAACTACCCCTCCCTCAGAGACAAAAGAAGAAAGGTTTAGTTAAGTATTAGCAGCAAAAGGGAACATTCATCAAAAAAGAAAAAAGGGGCTGCATCCATCATGTCATGGTTACAAGTACAGCAAGACCATTAGAAAGGCACATTACATCATTCACTCACTGTTCACATATTTTTTTTTTGAGGGGGTTAAATGAAAAATAAATGTTTGAAGTGGGAACTCACAAATTATATGAGACAAAATACATGACATCAGATAAATAAAATGAAAAAAGGAACAAAGAAAGCCAATAACGACTGAAAAGACTATGCTACTGTTAGGGTCTTCAAAAAAAAATGAGTATTGAAACAATATTTAATATTAATATTCTTGACTGATTTTCCTTTAAGCTAAATACAATGTATGTTTTTTCACAATGCATAATAAGCATTATTTGTGCATAGCATGTGAGTGTGTGTGTGTGTGTTGTGTGTGTGACAGGTTGCTGGTACAGCGGTTGGAGAGATAAGATGTCCAAGCTTATGTTTGCACAATGCACATGCGGTTTACATGTTGATAAAACTGTGGGTCACTGTGCAGAGGGAGGCCCCTACCTTCTGTGGGTTAAGGTATACAGATTCAGTACAACTACCTTACATGAGTCTGTCTAAAAATAAATCACAAAGCAAGAGCTTCTACATTACAACAGTGTTAAATAATTAACTACAATATCTGACATCCACATGGAGTACGGATGAGCCAAATTTAGAGCAAAGTGCTCCAAAAAATATGAGTGTAGGTTCTGACCACATGTAAAAATTTGAGTGCTTCATTAATGATTTAACAGAGAAGTGACTGACCATTGAGAGAAAAGAAGTTACAGGCTCATGTATGACGGGAGACCTTACCTTGCTGCCAATAATGGAGCGGACCTCATCGTCAGGAGAGGTGGGCGTACCGGAGATGTCGGGGTTACTGTTGCTAAGACTACGGGAGCGGTTGAGGTTAAGGCTGGCTGGTCGAACAGCTGAGCGAGCCATGGTGGCATAGTGAACCGAGCCTCCCAGCCCTCCTGGGCCTTTGACAACACACAAAGGAAGAAAATGAGGAAATTAGGATTGGGATGTGCCACTGCACCTAACCACACAGTAGTGAACCCATTATTTGAGAGTAGTTTATTAACACTTGTGGCAGTGGTAGTGGATGATTTAACAACTAAAGGTGCTGCAAAAAAATATGCCTGTACATACCAAATACAAGCCAACACACGTTTGCCATGAAATATATTACCAAAACAAACAACTATAACTTTTACTCAAAAGGTAAAACTATCAAGATGTACAGCAGCTGACCATATCTACCTGTTAAGGATGAGTTGGTGTCTGTGTTGGGCAGGCAGAAGACAAAATGGATGTGGGACGAAAAAAGTAAAAGATGAAAAGAAATAGAAAAATAAAATTATGGCAGGAAGATTTGGTCATAGATACCCAGTGAGGGTGAGATGGGGGTTGAAAGGGATTAACTTAAAAGGAGAAAATAGAAGATTCAGGATAAAGAAAAATGGGAGGAGACTGTATTCACTGTGAAATACCTGGCGAGGGTGAGTTGGGGTCAGTGCTGGGCAAACGGAAGACATAGTGGATGTAAGAGGACAGCAGGCTGTTGCGGCCGTGCATGTCCTGACTGGTGTCCAGGTACTTATGAAGCCGGTTCACTATGGAGGCCATCACCTCGAAACATGCTTGCCCAAGATTCACTAAAGACAAACAGAAGAGTTTTCTGCTAGTGCTACTGTGCAGAACACAGTGGGTGATACTTAACATAATTAGCATTACTCACAAGCTGCTTTAAAATAACTCAAGTGTTGCTTTTCATTTTTATCTAGTGCAGTTCTTTATCATACCTATCTGTCCAGCAATGACCGGTGGCCGCACTACCAGCAACACCAACTTGTCAAGTAGAAGGTGAAGGAATCGAACTACTGGTTCAAGCTGGGACGAGTTGAGTGCTGCAATACTGGACTTGAGCTCGGCCTCCAGGTTGTTCTCCATGATGCGCATGTCTCCTATCCTGACTGGGAACATGTGCTCATCCAGGGCATGTACCAATGCAAAGAACTTATCCAGGTACTGGTCCTAAGGATGGAGAGGAATGGGGGTGCAGACAAGGTTATAAGAGGGAACATTTTTTGGGCAAAAACAAATGTTGGCACCAAAACGTGGAAGTGGCAAACACAGAGAAATAGATGGAAAAAGGACAGAAAAGAAGAGAGAAATGCGACAAAGATTAATGGATGGAAAAAAACAAAGAGAAGAAGAGGCCAAGAATTAAAAAACACAATTGCGGAAAAGGTTATAGAAAAGAAAGTCGACAAAAGTAAGCTCAAATCTATTCTTCTGTATTCGTTGCTAAACCAGCAAGTTGGCTCACTGAGTAAAAACCACAAGTCGAACATTACTACAAGTACACAGGAGAATCCAGCAAGTCTAATCTGTGCCAGGAACAGTGATTTATGAGCACATTAGTCCCAGCTGGGTTCCTAGAGGCCATGGTCAAGCCCCCCCCGACACCACAGTCGAATCAGAGATGGAGTAGACCTCAGTAAATTACTGGCAAGGTAAGAGTAACCACCTAATGAACTGGTGCTGGGAAGGAATTACAGTTTAGATGTGAAAATGTGGGGTTGTTTCTCTTAACTTTAAGTGAGAGTTTGAAATATTTCAAGTCACATTACAATAATAAATCTGTCCCCTCTTTATTTCAAAGGTTATATTTGTAATGTAAGGTTTTACATTGCAGGACATACAGATAATAACAGGAAAGATGGTTAAGACAAAGGTAGATGACAGGTTAACAAGGTTAATGTGAAAAATGCACAAAACTACTGTGCTACTACTGTAGCTACTGTGAAGCTGCTGTATTGAGTACTATTACCTGTGTGTGGATGGTTGAAACAGCCACCACTTCCACATTGAACACTCCTCGATGGTTGTCCACCCACTTCATGCCTGGGAGAGGGACCTGAAGTACAATAATGGCGAGAGTAAATCCGAGTGGCACTTGCATAACAGAGAGAAACAATCAAAGGGAAGGGTCAGGTAATCTGATTTGCTTATGATAATACAGTATTATATAATAATGATTTCTGAAGGCATCCTGGGAATCCCATGTGTAGCACACTGGTTATATTTAATGCAAAAAACATTATTATTATTAGAAATTCCCCTTTAGATTATCTATTTGCATTATAGTTGTTTCATTCAATATAAGCTCAAAAATTGCATCTTACATCTGGGGAGAGAACAGAGTAGGACTGGGGTGGTTTTTCAAGAGACACAGGCAGACAGAAGTGTCCTGTTCGCAGACGCCCGTTCTGCAACATGGGAATCCACTATACAAAAAAAAGAGAGATTGAAGAAGAAAGAAAAAAAACACATTAAAAAGAATACATATACCTCTTCTAAATTCACCAGAGCCACAAACAGAGTGTGGGTGATAATTGTTTTGAAAATGATTTGTAGGCTGTGTAAAATTCTCTCAAAACAAAAAATGTGAGTTTTACCCTTTGAAATGTTGTACTTGTGCTATTTTCAGTTAAACACAGCAATTCAAATGATTTGTTATGTGCATCATCGTATGATTTTACCTACCGTGTATCCCACAGGGGTCTCCAGAGGTGTGTTCTGCTTCTGCTGGCAGCTGACATGGTAAAAGGTGAAGAGAATGTGGTGGTGGTCTGACAGAGAGGCAGGGAGTTTGATCTTAATCTCATCATGAAAGTCAGGGGATCTGCATCAATTAGTGAAAAAATAACATAAAAAAAACAATTTAATGAGTGTCACAAACTGTTTCAGATTCAGATAATTAAGGACAAATCTCCTGAGTGGCTGCCAACCAATCAATCAAACTGTGATAGGCTGCTATCTTGATGTTGTTTCACTTGTCTGATGGTTCTAACTACAGCCACTATAACTATGGATCTGGCACTGTCTGAACATACTATATAACCAGAACTTAGGCAAAGCGCCTGTTAATGGTAACAGGTCAGTAGTTCCTTAATTGCATCAAGTATGCAGGTGCTCTTCTCTACTGAGTGCCTGCTCATTGGTTAACACTTCTTTGATACTGGTAACCAGTGTTAGTAACCAGCTTCTGAAAGGAGAACGATTCAGTCAGAAATATGTAGAGGCTTTTCCCAGAAGGCTTTTAGAGAGCTAATTGTAAAAAATATTGAATATAGTAAGCCCCTTGTTTTAATAAACTGGCTAAATAGGCTTACATGCTCCATTTTCACCCCTGCAATTACAAATATTTATATTAACTGACTTCTAAACATATTCCATTTCTATCCCTCAATTTTTAACTTGGGAATATTTATCTCAAGGCAAAGCAGGAGTTCAAGTGATCTAAAAACAAAGAAATTATATAAACACATCATTATTCACTTCAGCTGAATTCTTTTGAGTCCCTCAGGAGGAAACTTTCTCTGCAGGCTTATGTTCAGAAACAAACAACCCACAACTATAGTAAGCCCATCAACAAATCCACTAAGATAGCCTCAAGGATGGAAATAACCAAAACTGCTTAAAAGGGTCATAGAAGGGAACTTATTTCTCATGGGAAGAAACAGTTTGGTTCTGGACCAGAAAAGGAAAAATCCTGGAGCAAGAACAGTGCCAGGAGAAACTTTTATTGGAAATGATTATAGGTTATTGGTGGGGCAACCTATGTCAAAGCCAAAAGCAAATATAAGATGGAGGGTTTGCACATTTACAAAAAAGTTCTTTCTATTTTTTTTTAAATTTTAGGATATGTTGCTTAAAGAGATTCCATAAGATAAATAAATATTGTGCCACTTCTAAGTGAAATGGAAACTGTATTGACTGTTACCTATAAACATTTCTTCTTTTGCAGTACAGTCCTAGTCACAGTGGTTCCATTATTCACAGGTTGATTAATTTTAGCCTTGAAGGTGTGATAAATGGCAACCCGCTCACTGTCATAAAAACAATTTACACTAGTGATAAAATGAAGACCCCTTAGAGATAGAAGGAACACCACTTGACACCATCTAAAAATTAACTTAACCCATTTCTAAAAAAAAAGAAAAAAAAAGAAAAAGAAAAAATGCACTAAAGGTAGGACAAGAATAGACTTTATGCTGATGTTGAAGTAGTGGTGATTTTTTTTCTTTCTCCCCTTTAGATTTCTGGCATTTTGTAGGTCGGCATGGTGGTGCAGTGAGGAGCACCATCACCTCACAGCAAAAAGGTTCTGCGTTCACGCCTGCAAGCCGGCTGGTGTCTTTCTGTGAGAGATCTGCATTTTTTCCCTGTGCCTGTGTGGACTCTCTCCAGGTACTCCGGCTCCCTTCCACAGTCCAAAGATGTGCATGTTAGGTTAACTGGTGGTTCTAAATTGGCTATAGATGTGAATATGAGTGTTAAAAGTTTTCTGTCTCTCTGTGTTAACCCTGTGATAGACTGGCGACCTGTCCAGGGTGTACCCAGTGTCTTGCCCTGTGACCTTAAATTAGCGGTTTAGAAAATGGATGGATGCATTTTACAACAGTGTAAAATATATAAAACAAATAAACAAAACACATGCAAATTAAGAAAATATCCTTACCACTTCATGTTTTTCTATATATTCCTGGGTTTGCAGTGGTTTTTTTTCTCTTAAATGCTGGATTTTTGTCCTCAAATTGATGAGGATGTTTTTCCAGATCTGCTTGTGTTTTGTCTATGTTTTCTCTAGCTGCAATACATGTCAAAGTTAATATACTTTTTCCTACTTTTTATGAGCACAATTACCAATTTTTTAAAATAATTAATTTCTGTGCAGCTCCAGTTGACTTTTGATTATGCGTCTGGTACAGCACACTAGGCAAATTATTTCAACCAGAACACACCTGTTGTGGTACACCACTGCAGTGTAGGCCTCTTTATAGAAATCTGCACAACTTGACTTCCCAAATATTACCTGAGGAATAAACAACAACAGTTTTACAGTAAATCAGAAGATCAAAAAGCCATCTTATAAGTAATTATTAACAACTGCTGAATGTCACTTAACTCATTGAGATAAAACTTAAAATGGTAAAAATATAAAGTTGCAAAGTCACAAACATATGGCAGAGATATAACATTCATAGTATGACTGACTTGACTAAGATCAGTTCAAAAACAAGAATCTTGTTGTTTCGGAAAAGTCATTGAGTACCGGCATTGCATTGCTTGGATCTTCTCCATTCATAAATTGCACTTTCACAGTGATGTTGCGGGCGGAGCCTTGGCGGTTGGCAAAGTTAAGACTCTGAGGGTTCACATATAGCAGATTTCTGAAAAATATACATTCAAGTGCACAGACACAAAGAGAGAAAAACAAATTCACATCAGAGATTTGATCACACTGGAATTAAAAGACAGGAATACAACACAGAGGAAAAAAACATAATCATGACATAAATCTTAGAACAATTTACCTTAATATTAAAATCTTTTTGCAAGTGAGAGATTTGTTATGAAATCGATGTAAACATATAGATTCTTATTTTTAACATTTTTCAGGCCTTAAAATACATTCAGTGAGCAGCAATGTTTATGTTCATGTATTTTGAAAACTGTTTTAGAAAAACGAAATAAAGTGCTAATTTTAATGCAGCTCAATACATTTTATAATATTGCATAGCACCTTATCAGATACAGATTTAAAAAATAATCCAGAATGACTTTAATAACAATGGCCATATCATTTGACTAAGTAAAGAGGATTAATGACCTTTTACTCTAATAACCAAGTGTCTCTAAAAGTGCTTGACCTACTTACCCTACCACTGTTACATCAGTTTCCATGAACTGATCAATTAAGAGAGGCAAGGCTCCCATAGTAGGTAAATCATATTCTGATTGGTACATACAGGAGGCTTGTCCTGTCAGTAACCATGGAAGGAAAAAGCTAGACTTTACTTTTCAGAATGGGTTAGATGAGAGGGGAATGAGAAGTGTATAAATCACTATGGAAGGATATTAACTGTCTGAAATGATTTCTAATCATTTAAGATGGGTACTGAGAGCTTGGCATTATCCTCAGTACTTTAGTGCAAAGAAGGAAACCAGAATAACCTGTTGAGGGCCCTGTGCAAAATTTTCCAATTTGAGATGGTTTTTTTGCAGTTTTATAAACTGCCACTTCGTGAGAATATCTTCCATGTGATATAAGGCACCATAAAGTCTCACGACAATCCAGACTCTACTTTAGTTTACATTGGAAGTTTTGTGAAATTAATTAATATGTATGAGACCTAAAGACACCTGGTGAATCTCTTGTTTTACTTCAGTCCCATTCACTGTTGCCATTGTGAGCGTACTATACGGGTTACTAAACTGTTGGGAAGGGGGAGGAGGCCCCAGAATAGGAAGTGTAAAGTAACCTGAGATCAGCTGACAAACCGCAATGACGTAGTCGATTCTATGGGGGATGGCCCCACAGAGACCACAGCTGGAACCACAAGTGACATGGAATCGTGGGAATCTTTGTCTAATGATTCAAATTTTAATCCATCTCTTCCTCTGTTAACATCCATCTAGCATGTCCTAGCAATTGTCATGGCTGTTTTGAAGCAGGTTGCTGAACTTGAACTGAAATAGACCCCAAGATGACATTACTGCGGCAAAGCTGAAATATCCATTAAAGCACAAATGGAAGCATCCCTGATTGGTCAGTTCACCTCATCCGATTCAACTTTAGTTAATAAGTACACATGTGAAAGCAAACTTTACAATGCAGATGGCACTTAGGCACAGTTGCTATTTTGAGCTGAGAGGCTCCATAGGGGAAAACTGTCATTGTTTGTAAACTCTAAACAAGAAGTCAGCATTCTAATAAACAGACTAGATGATTCACATGTCACAACATGTAGGAAAAATTTACCAGTGACATTAATGAAATAGTATTAAGAGGAATAGGTAATTAAAAAAGCTGAAATAGTATCAAAAATCTGGCTATGGCAAAAGAAAACTATAAGGCTTAACCTTCTTTGCAAAACCAACAAAAACAGCATGTACAAGTGTCCTCATGGTTTGGAAAGCTTCCATAAAAACTTCACTATGCTATGAATAATTCTTCACAAATATTGACAATAGCCCAGATTTGACATTTTTCATCCTGGCAAGTAAAATGCAAATCAGATCAATCACTGTAGAGACTGTATGTTTAATTTAGTAGCATTCTTAAGTGCTACTTGATTTACGTGACCTGATAGAAGTTGATCACACTCTACAAGTCCCAAACAATAACTTTGTTACACAATGTCTCTTGTTTTAAAAGATCTTTCATATATTTTTCAAGATTGATAATATGATAAAATTATGCAGTGAAACACTTGTTCTTGACTTGTTAAGATAAGTTTTGAGAGTTACTTTTTTAGACCCATTTTAATTATTCTCAATATAATCCAACCTTGGTCTTTTAAAGCTAACAAAAATCTGTGAAAAAATGTCAAGAAGTGAAAAATGTATCTGTTTAAATGCAATAAATGGAGACAATTTCCACTTAGTCACAAATGTCCTGTCCTACTAATTAACCAGTACAGAAGATCAGTCTTCTCGCCCACAGGCCAACATAGAGTAGATACTCAAGCACATTAGAATGTGTTTCTACATGCCTCGAGTGACTATTTGAAATCAGCTCTCACTTCCATCTTCTATGAAGACATCAATCACACAGAAGAACCTAACACAGAGCTAAATGTGGGCAAAAAAACAAGACATCAGTAGGTCTACTAATGTTTCTGCAATATCTTGTTTCAAATTTAACACCTGAACAATTATTTGAAGATTTAAGCATTAAAGTAACATGTGTGAGATCTGCCTTAGTCAGAGTAATAACCGTCTTTTGACATTCCAACAGGTTATCCAATAGATGCAGTACGAGAAAGAAGTAAAACAACCAAAATACATGATTATGGATGTCTGTGTGAGCACAAGTCTGATTTCTATCGACACAAAAGCCTCTGCAATTAACGTTACGCACAAGGCTAGAATGAAAATGAAGCATGGGCATGGGCCACAACACTAACCACTGTACTGGAATGGAGGCCATTGAACTAAAAATTGTTACCAACTTTATGCCAAGAAAGCTGATTTCTGGCCCATTTCCTCAGTTCTTCTTTTCCTTACCACCTTCTTTTCTGCTCTGTTCGTATAAAAGAGCAGCAAATCACTCCAAGCTGAAGTAAGAAATCCTCACAACCACGAATTACTAGTAAGCTCATTATGATGACTGTGTGGTATTTTAATGTGCAATAACAGTTAATGTAACAGTTTAAGCTAAGACCAATTAACACAAATGAGGAAACAAACTAAATCTGCAAAGATGTATGTTTTATGGATAATTTCAAGCACTAAGCTATTTGCTTTTTTTTTTTTAATGAAGAAATGCATAGCTATGCCAAAAGTACAATATTTATATTCTAGTTAAATATTACATCAAGACATTTTTACAGATTGGTTCCACCATCCACCGCAGTTGAAGGTCAGCATATTTCACTTCCACTGCAAGCCTGCGTGAAACAACTTAGTAAGAGTTTACCATAAAGATTGTTTCTTTTTACGACTGAACTCATTGGACAGGCATGACTCCTTAAAAAGCTGCAAGCTAATCAGAAAACTATATATTCCCCATTTCATGTCTAGTGGCATTAAAAAAAACAAACAAACAAACACGCCATGACACACCTGGAGAAAAAAAAAAGACAAGAGTGAGCAATAAAACTGTGATGATGAGTACATACTGTCCAAACTCTCTGATATCATTCATGCCCCGGAGCTCAACCCTGGCACAGATGACAGACTCAATCCCATCCCCACACAACAAGAGGAAGGAGAGAGAGAGAGACAGAAAGAGAGGGAGAGTCTGGTGTGAGGCTGATTCAGCAGGATGCTAAATCAAACCCAGGAGCATTATTTACACACAGCATTATCAATCAGAGTCCAGGGAGTGCAGGCTTATAAGGTTAGAGATTGATCAGACTGACGATCCATCAAAACGGCGATGGCCATTGTTGGCTTTCTGCTGATCAGCTAAAGTGCTGCACCACCGTAGATGGAGAGTAGGGTAGGGTGTGGTATGGAGAGGGGATTGGGGTTAAATGGTTAGTAGAGGGGGGGAGGTACACATGTCATTTGCTCACTGCTGTGATTTGTTTGTTCAGGAGAGGGAGGGGTCAAGGGGGATTTGGGAGGAGGTAGGGTACATAGCTAAAAACATAGTAGGAATTAATGATCAGCTAATCCCCCCCCCTCTACTGAGAGGACAGTATATAACACGAGGCAGCCTGCTGTTCTCATATCACTTTAGCAGCAAGGAAGTCTAGCTTAGCAGCAGAGGCAGAGAGAAGAGCGTAGAGGAGAACATGAGTGAAGCTGAAGCAGTGTTCCAGGACTGGAATAGAAAAATCATTATGAAGCTATTTTGCCTGTTGCTAGTGCTAGCCAGTTCAACTGTTGCTATCCCACCAGAAGCCTCGGGTAGACAAGAACACCCAACTCTGCCTTCCCAGGCTTCCACCACAGCACCAATCCAAACCGAGACCAGGTCTCGCTTTGCCATGCTGGATGATGTTCGCCTACTAGCAAACGGCCTCCTCCAGTTAGGCCAGAGCTTGCGGGAGTTCGTCCACAAGACCAAGGCACAGATCAACGACATCTTCCAAAAGTTGAATATTTTTGACCGCTCTTTTTACCAGCTCTCAGTAGTCACATCAGAGATTAAGGAGGAAGAGGAAGAGCTGAAGAAGACCACCAACTTCTTGAAGGCCAACAATGAGGAGATCAAGAATTTGTCACTGGAAATTAATTCTAAGATCAACAACATCCTGCAGGAGCGTACACAACTGCAGAGCAAGGTGGGGAGCCTTGAAGAGAGACTGAAGGGCTTGTCGCAGAGCATGGTCCCTGCTGATCAGCTTAGTGAAATCACATCTCTCAAGGTAAGATGCTTCGGCAGCTAAAACTTTAGAACATAAGGCAGTGAAGATACGTCCACTGAATGAGAAGCAGTTGCAGTGTTTTCATTAAATGGATTTAACTGCATTTTATAAACTGAGCTAACTTTGATAATATCAACAATAATGCCACTTAAATTCTTGTTGTACATTTTTCATAAAAACCTTTGAGTTCAATACACGAGTCTCAAAGTAGATCTTGCATTATTGTATTTTTCAGGAAGTGATTGAAGCTCAAGATAAAACAATCGCCAGTCTTCTGACAGCTGTGAAGGAGCAACATGATCAGCTTGACTACCAGAAAATCAAGATTAAAAACCTGGAGGAAAAGGTACTTGTACAAGACATCATTATATTTTATCTTTAAAAGGAAAACATCTGAAATCTGTGAGAATCTGATCTGTTAAATTACCAATGCACATTCCGCTTAAAGAATATATATAAAATTATTTAAAATTAATGACTCATTTACATTCCCCTGCAGCTCAGCTATGAGAGTTTTCAAGATACAGCTGATAAACCAATGGAGTCTGACAACGCAGCTCCTGATATGTTTGAATATCTGACAGGAAACTCAACTGGCCTGGACACAAATGGTAATCACTTAAACTACACAATCAATAGCCCAAATATTTTTCTAAATGTTAAACTTACTTAGATAAAAGGAGAATTGAGGAATTCATTTGGCTTTTCTGTATTGTGTTTTAGATTTTCCCACGGACTGCACTGAGTTGTTTAACAAAGGAGAAACAAATAGTGGTGTCTATGTTATCAAACCAAACCAATCAGAGCCATTCAACGTTTTCTGTGAAATGAGTTCAGGTGGGTAAGCAATCTGAGGTCTCAGCAAAGGTGTCTAAATACCATTTCTGTATTCATAAGCACTGACATTTATTAGGTAACGCACTGGCATTTATGCACATTTCCCCAATGAATGGGGAAGGAGCAAAAAAAATAAAAAAGGTTATCAAGTTGGACAAAAACAGGAAACACGTTATCTATAACAGCAAGCAATAGGGTAGATAGCCTACTCACGTTATTTATTACAATTCATTAACAATGTTTTGTGCACTTTGTACATTTCCTCATATATTTCTTATTTCTTTTATAGAAGGGGGTTCAACAGTCATCCAGCGCAGGGTTGATGGTTCTGCGGATTTTGATCTGACGTGGGAAAAGTATGAAAAAGGTTTTGGAGATCTGGAAAGTGAGTACACTTTATGGTTTCTATTTTTTAATAAAACCTCCTATTTTTAGAATCAGCTAAAAAATGATGGTAAAGGAAGACATTCTTTACTCATAATAAAAATTAATTTGTCAAAAATGCCATATTCTTAAAAAAAAATATTGAAAGTAGCCAAAAACATTTACATTTATAAGGGCAGACACAAGACAAAAAAAAAAAAAAACACAATTAATTGATCAGAATAGTTCCTAATTTATTGTCAGCAGTGTCTTGGTTGCGGGGGCATTTGTGAGTGTTTCCTATAGCCCTGGTCACAGGAAACAGTAATTGTTAAATATCAGCCCTGAACTGACAAAACAACTTCCTGTATTATCTGAGTACACAGCCAGTTTGGCAGCCTTCCCTGCAGCACTTGATATGCTCAGACAAGCATTCATAATCCATTTTGGACAAAAAGGCTCTTCAACTGTGAAGATTAGTTGCAACCTTCTTTCACAGATACCTGCCTAATGATTACAACCTACATGCTACTACAAGCATGCCTTTGGTAATTAATACTTGGTGACCCAAAGCCTGTTGGAAGTTAATTACAATTTTTAATCCATTATAAGATAAAATGAGACTTCAGAGTTTCGAAGATTTTTTTCACATATAAACAAAATACATTTGATTTGTCATGCAGAGGACTTCTGGCTGGGCCTAAAAAAGATTCACAGCCTTACACAGCAGGGTGTTTACATCCTTCGTGTTGATTTGGAGGACTGGAAGGAGGAAAAACACTGGGCTGAGTACCGCTTCTCACTGGAAGGTCCCTCCAAGGACTATACTCTTCATGTCAGCCATTTCTCAGGTGACCTGCCTGATACAATGGCCAACAGCACCGGCATGAGATTCGCCACAAAAGACAGAAATGCAGACAACCACCGAAACTCCAATTGTGCACGCAGTTCCACAGGTACAAAGTTTTGCACGCTGACTCAGCACAAGTAGAGTATCTTGGACTGTTTCACCACCATAGCAATAAAGTAAATAATGATATGTGATAGAGCCATTTACTTTTTTTTGTCTAAGCAGGATAAAAACATTTAGCTAAGAACAACATATGTTGATATAACTTGTTTCCTATCTTGACTCTGACAGGTGGCTGGTGGCTCAATGCCTGCGGTGAAACCAACCTTAATGGTAGGTACGTGTGGCTGAGACCAAAGGGGCGCTCAATGAGGAGGAAGGGTATTCACTGGAGACCTGGCACAGGTTCCCCCTACTCACTCAAGATGACCAAAATCTCCATACGACAAGCTTGAACTGCTGATAGCTCCAACTGAGCCCCACTTTCCACACGTTCTCAAACAATACTACTAGCTTTTTTCAAATACACTGACATCCAAAAAGTTCAATAGAAGGGGGAAGTGACAAAACACAGGCTTTGCATACGTCCCTTCTTAGTTCACCCACAACATTAAGCTGATTGCTCCCTAACACCATTTTGTCAGAGGCTAGTGCTGACCATCAGATAGCAGACCAAAAAAATGTCAGAAGTCAGCAAATGCTGACCTGTTGCAACGAAACAACCATGCCACGTAGGTTGTTAACCTTCTGTGTCTGATCCGACAAGGACAGTAGAACTGTCATTATGCAACATCTGTTATCGCTTGCAAAACAGACATATTGATCCACGTCAGCAACCTAATTCAGGATTGGTTGCAAAGTAACACATTGCAGCAGTAGGACAGAAAATTAAGCTTCTATGAAGAGACTACAATTTTTAAAGGTGAACTTAAGATGCATTTATGTCAACAACAACTATTTTAAAGTGTGTTTTATCTTTGAAAATGTACTGCATGTCCCCAGAGGTTAAAGGGACAAATACCAACAGATTATTACATAAAGCATGCAAATTCTGAAAGTAAATGTTAAAGAGATGATCTCCTGCTTCTGAAAAAGTGCCCTACAAATTGGGTACAATGTCACCAGTCATCAGTACAAAACATTGGAGATTGGAAGCTTTTGGCAGTGCACTGATGTTTCTTTTTTCTCAGTCTGTTTTATATATTTTTTTATTCTGTATTTAAACTATGGTCATGCAATGATATGATTTATGCTGGTATTGCTAGAAAATGATAATTTCTGTGTATTTCCTACATTATTGAGTCATATTGACTTTTGTACATTATTACAACATTACCAGCTGTACTGTAAATGTGCCTCATACTAACACATTACTGTGAAAAGCAGCTTTGTGTGCTAAAAATCATATTTATGTAGACAAAAATAAATCTACCTGTATAAATAACTATGTGGTACTATTTATTTTTATAACTTTGTCTTGAACCAAATAAAGTTAAATAAATAAAGAGGAAATTATGAAAGGCTGACACAAAAATGACAAAATGGAGTTGATGATACATTCTGACTGCACTAAGTCGGAAAGATGATCAAACCGCTTGGCAAAAAATAGAAGGATTGTGATCCCAGAAAATCATTGTAAACAACAAACAAATCAATTAAACTCGGTTCTATCTCTCAGTCATGGGCCAATCAGGTCTGCAGACAGTGAAGCCCTGTCAGCACCTATGTCTGGTAACATCTTTCAGGGATGTAATCACCTAATATTGATCTATCAAAATATACTGCTCAACAACATTAAGGGAACACATCGGCTCTTGAATTAAATATTCAAGTTGAAAATCTTTACTGATGTACATTGTGTAATTTGTTGCGAACTTGTTGAGAACAAAATCATGTAACAACAGTCAAATCAAAGTTCAAATACTTCAAGTATTCCCTTACTGATTTTTAGCAGAGTGTGTGTGTGTGTGTATATATATATATATATATATATATATATATATATATATATATATATATATATATATATATATAGTGAAACTGAACTCAGCTTTACAAAAAATGTATTTAATCACAGTTAATTGATGATTTAACAAGAGGGGGCAATTACTTTTTCACACAGAGCCAGGTAGGGTTGGATAGCCTTTTTCCCTCAATAAATGTAATCATCATTTAAAAACTGCATTTTGTATTTACTCAGGTTATCTTTGTCTAATATGAAAATTTTTTGATGATCTGAAACATGTAAGTGTGACAAATATGCAAAAAACTAAGAAATAAGTAAGGGGGCAAATACTTTTTCACACCACTGTATGCATCCACACATTTTCTTGACTTTTGACTGTCACTACATTTCAGAAAGTGGCTTCCCAGTTACAGTGAATTTTACTTGTTTGCTGCTTTTGTGACCTTTTCCCAGAGTGGATAGATTATAAAAGCTATTGATTCATTTGTTAACAGGAATAAAACATGTGTTTTTCCAAATTTACATTTGTTTTATTAATTACAGTTGAATTATTATTATATATTATTATGATGGAAGTACAACACATTACCTGCCAAGTATTTGAAAAACTGCAAAGGAGAACTGTTGCAGCCTTAAAGGCAATGGGTGAGGTTTTCTTCTGTTAACTGCACTTTCCATAAAGCATGGCATTATTTTTGAAAGCACCCTCACTCCTTTTGGAACCTCAAACAGTCCAGTAATTTATGTGTGACTCTGTGACTGTTATTAGAGAACAACAGATGGCTATTGTCTTTACTCTTAAATAATTTAGATAATAATATATTTTATTACTACATTTACAGTGTTTAAATGTTGAATGTCAAATACAGTTCGACAATTATACTAATATAAAATAACTACAGATTCTCTGGTTTTTGATGCATTTATTCTTGTAACAGGGTGTGAAGTAACTGGGTGAAATCTGGTTTAAAACACCCACTTTGACTTATGAAATAAGTGGCTATATGTTTGTTGTTTTTTTTAATTTAGCCAACCAAAACCCAACATACTTGTCAAACTCAGACTAGATTAAAGAAAATGTATAGTGTGCAGGATTTTCCTTAAATAAAAAAGAATCCACTTTGTATGCATTTTATTAATATTTTTATTATTTATCTTAAAGATTTTTCTGGGCTGCAAACACTGGGCACTGGGTGTGTAGCCTCCAGCATTTATCAGGCTGGGGTTGAGAAAGCTGGTTTGCACACAAATTGCAGCAAACCGCAACAACTTGTCAGTGGGTGGTATCACCGCAGACCTCCTGAAAGCTTTAACAGTGACACATTTGTTCCCTCTCCACTTGGATCTTCCGTTATATTATTAATTCCTCACCCAGGAGAGGGAGTCGCCTGCAGCTAGTTTCAAAGGCCTGTGCAGACACAGCACTTCCTCCTTTATTAACAAAACGACTCTCAGATCAAGACTACATGTCACGTAGACAGTACCAAGAAAAGAGCCAGAATCAAACAACTTGAGAAAGAACCAAAGTGTCATTATATTGAATCAGTCCATCTGGGTCTAATTCATGCATGTTTTGTCCCATTTTGCATTTGTCTCAATATTTGTATTGTAAACACAAACAGAAAAAAACTGTAATATGATACTGTAGATATTTGATTGAAGTATTTAGTCACAGAGTTATTAAGGGGGGGGAAATAATTAAAGCCCAAAATATTCCTACTCCAAAAGTGAAGTATGTATCCTCAAGTTCTCAAATGAGAGAAATTGCAATCAAATTTGGATCCAAAGTAAATGCGCATATAATATATTCTTCTTTATCCTGAAATAATCAAGCAGTGTCAGAGCAGTGCAGTGAGTGCTTGCATTTACAGTTTTCTTAGGTCCTTCACAGTAAATTATAACAGCCCCTCATTTTGTGACATTTCAAACCTGAATATTGCAGCCAAGAATATCTCAAATACCACTATCACGCATAAAGCTTTGAACCCAGCAGTAGCAGTCTGCATGCAGCAGAATGCAGTAGTTGCTATGGAAGCACAAGTCTGCAAAAAAACTGGCCCTGGAAAACTTTTCTCCATTTGAATTTTTTAAGTGACTCTCTTCTTTTGAATTCAAACCTGGAAACTCACCACTTCACTGAATCTTGTTATCGTCCATTTCTCCATTGGATTTTTAAATAATTCAAACATGTGGATGTAGATGTAGATGGGTTATTTCTAACAGAGTAGGAGAAAATAGTGGCACATTTAATTTTTTGGTGAAGCGAACATAAGATAGGGAGCTATAAAATGATGTTGAACTAAGGTAGCGTTTAAAATGCAATATGTCTAAAATACAATATCTCTAAGCACCCACATGTCTTGAAAATCGAAATGTATTGCAAAAGCATGACATAGTCACAAGCAGCAGTTGGCCTTCTAGTCCTTGGCTGCTCACTGTAACCCACAAGAAGCTGCACTCTGACTTGGACATCATTAACATCAGTTCTGACCTTACATAAATATCACAATATCATAAATTTAATATTAAATCCCTGTGAAAACAGCTGGATTTTAGTATGTGTTCTGAGATTCTACCATGTGCTTTAAAATGTCAGCTCTCAGTCACAAAGGTGCTGTTGTTATGGGCTGACTTTTCAAGTATGTTTCACTCCTGGCCACACCCCCATGCCTCTTAAGCATTTGACATGCTGAAGAGTGTCATTTAAAAAGGCACAGTGGCCCCACTGTGACTCAGTGCTGATTTATCCTGCAAGGATAAATGAGCTCTGATTTTTTATTTCAGTCACAATTAAAAAAAAAGTGAGGAAATTTGTGTTGGGTCGATTATTTCTTTGTTGTAACAATGCTTCTTGGCAATAAATCTCATACTATTGGAAAGCCTGTTTATTTCCCTTTAAATGATGCCACATTTGTAAGGATTACAAGCATTAGCATTAGCAGAAAAGGTTTGGCAAGTTTTTCATGGGCGCAACCCACATACTCAACTCTGCTGCTCAAACCACAAATGCATTTTCCTTACAAATGTGGTAGCATTTAAGGGTAAATAAACAGGCTTTCCAACAGTCCAATCTAGAAAAAGTAGACTATGTGGACTTTTCCAAAAGCCGCTTGGAGTCGAGAAAGATTTGTTGATGTGAACCATGTCTGAATCACAGCTTTCACCTTATAAATTTTAATAACTGAAAAATGCCACAAAATAATTTTCATCAATTCACACTCAGATAAAATTGTCTATTAATGGAAACTCTGGAACATTTCTTCCTAAAAATAGTTATCATGCAAAGATCAAACCAAGGCTGAAAAACGTGAAACCAAGATGACCCATAAAGAACAGGCAATACCACAGCTCTCCAAAAAGAAACGTTAGAACCTGAGTCAAATTTGCATAAGACCGCCTGGATCTTTCACAACACTTCTGGGACAATGTTCTTTTTTGGGATGTGAGAAAAAACAAACAGGTCCAAATGTTTGGATGTTTACAATGGACCTGGATGCTTTGGAGTCACTAAGAGAACATCCATCCATCCAGCCATCCATTTTATTAACCATTTAACCAATTGAAGGTCGCTGAGGGTCTGGACCCTATCCCAGCCGCCAAAGGGTGAGAGACAGGACAAGTTGCAAGTCTATTACAAGGCTCATTGAGGGAACACTGAATTCCAAATTGCAGAGAAAAATGTAACAGAAGAATGTTAGGGCAGCAGTCCATGACCTAAAGCTTAAGAGAGGTTGACTGATGGAACAGACAATGACTTAAAGCACAAAAATACAACGGTGAAAAAATTCAGGCAATGAAACGAGAAAGAAAAAGTCCATACCTTAACGCATTTGAGATGCTATGGCATGACTTGAAGACAGACATTCAAATCAAGACATCTCCAAAATATTGATGAACTGAAGCATTTTTATGGAGAAATGTCTCTGAATTCATCCTTACCATTGCACAAGTCTTATCAAAAGCTACATCAAATGTCTATTGGAGGTTTTGGAGCTAAAGGAGGTTCTATGATTTTACTAAATTTACGAGTTCTCTTTCCAGCCTACAATGTAAGAGATTACTGAAAAGTGCAACTGTCTGTGTATCACCGATGTATTCATCAGATGAGATCACATTTAATAATCAAGTGCTATCAGAGCTCTACCATACGGTAAAAGATGAGACAACTATTAGAAACACTACTAAAATGGCAACATTCTGGATTTATACCTCAAATAATCTCTCACCTTGACTCTTGTTTCTCAAAAACACTTGAAAGCTTAAGAGTGACATTGAGTGTTGGCCCATTTCGACGAAAGTCTGTGTTAATGCAATCAAAATGGTAACCTTGCCAAGTCTTTAGACACTTTTTCTTCTAGTGGTACCATCTGGTGGTTCTTTGTAATTTTTATTGCCTGAGGACTGGGGAGATTTGAAAACCAATTCACAGAATCTGATTTCCCTTGGACCTACTGTCTCAGAAGGGTAGATAATTTAAAAGCAGAAAAAAAAACATCTTAAAGACAAAAAGGAAAACGCTGTTCCCAAGGCCTCTACTCAAGTCTTGGCCCTGTGAAAACAGAGGAGAATCATAGACGGTATAAATGAAGTGGACGTAGCCTCTGGGTCTGACAGTGCAACTAAATAAAAAGTTTTAAACATGCAGGGCCAGCAGGAGACGATGACATTGGTTTCGGGGGGAGGCTTCTTTGCCAGTTTCAGCATACTGTATGAACAAGGCCACGGTGATTCCACCACAGGTTTGTGGACTAAAGATTTGAAGCCTCAAGATTTATGAGCAGTGTATTCTTGATTTATTTGAAACCAAACATCACCAGCTAGAGCTGGAAGTGACTGAAACTGCAAGCACAATTAAACAGTATTGTCTTGTCAATCATGACATAGCCATGCTCTTAAGTATAACCTGATTTAACCCTCTCTACGTTTACATTTTTACCCCTAAGTCACCTCAAACACTCTGGCTGGCGTTCACTGAACTTTTTAGTTGGCAAGCACTGCTGTTTTTGCCAGTGTTAGCCACTGTTAGCTTTTCAGCTGTTAGTGAAACTTTCTTTGAAGTGGATCTAACATTGTCAGACTCAAACACTTAGCAAATAAACTCATACGATGTGATGAGTACAAACTGTTTATCAAAGGGAAAGTGAGGTTTTTAGTACACTTGAGCCTAACATTAGCCGGCATAACATTAGCTTATAATCAACTCTTGTTGTTATAGCCAGCTCATTGTCAACTGTCCGGAGACATGAGGGTTGCATGCCTGATCTGCTGACAATAACTAACTGTGACAATATTAATAATAAGTAAACATATTTATGTATGTTTTCTCATGTTAGAGCCCTGACTTGAGTTCAGGAGATTTTGAGGGAGAAGAGAGCAGTGATGGATGAGGCAGAAGAAGAAGATGAGGAGAAGGAGATAATGAGAAAGAGGTGAGAAAAATACAAATGTACAACTCTTAAATGGCCATATATAGTTCAAAATAGCTATTTTTGATCTTTAAGTTAGAACTATTTTATAACTGACACTTTACAGCAGTTTTTTAAACTATATTTAAGTGTTGAGAATGTTCATCTGATTTTTTCTTTCAGAATTCTCAGGAATCTAGAACATTCTAATAGAATTCTATTGAGGATTAAAGC
>VUQS01077393.1:56284-67333 GCA_015108495.1 Heterochromis multidens
GTACCTAAACAAGAAATGAGAGTCAACAGCAGAAAAAAAAAAAAGCACACACACACACAAAACACAGCATCAATTCTGAATACTTGGGGCAGAACTCTGCCTACTCAGGCTTTGGCAACACACCTCCCTCTGCTTTAAGATGGCAGCATTGATGCAGCGGTGCTGCAGAGCTCGTGTATGAAAGCTGATCAGACCTTCTCAACATGTTGTCTTGTGTAACAGGACACCTACTTCTTAAGTACTGTGTCATTAAAACGTGCAGACATTAAAAGTCCACACTGGGTTATTGGCCCAAATTTTATGCGTCACAACCGGCAAAGCAGAATCAGTTTCTCAGTACAGTTCTGCAGCTACACTGAACTAGCTGCGTGAACACACTGTCACGCAGCTAGTTCAGTGTACGGCATGAAGAGAGACGAATGCATGTTCACATGAGCTGAAAATATTTTGTCCTTGCCAAAACAATCCACTTCACGCAGACTTGCGAAAGCCTATCAGCTGACATTCTCCGATAGACTTTGGATTCCCCTGACACCGACAACAATCAAAAATGGAGCTGTAGCTTATTGTCACAGTTTGTGAGCAGCTGGAGGGTTTGAATTAACTTTGAGCCTGGAAAACAGATGGGAGCTTGGAGAAAAATAAGTGAAACAGTGTAAAAGATAGATGTAAAGATAGATGTGGCTTTCAGGTCTGAAAAGGGAAGCCAACGCAGAAGTACCTTAAACCTGCATTCTGTTTAATCTATTTAATTGTAATGTTGCTATGTGACTTCAGTAAACACTTTCCTGATGACTTTATTGGCCAAATAGGAAGTCTCCTGTCATGTTGTAGAAAATAATGTAAATAATGTTCACTATTAGAGTCAGAAAACACTAAGATGGTGATAAGAAAGATGCTTAGCTTGAGGTTGTATAATGGGACTTCTCGAAGCACTGGGTAACATCACAGTGGCTACATCCATCTTTTATACAGTCTATGCTTTCTGCTATTGGTTGTACTTTAGATGGCCTCAGATTTATATTTGAGGGTTGCAAAAAAGTCCAAAAACACTCTAGTGAATATTTGCAAGTAATACAAGTCGAAACTTCATGTGTGGTCATGTTTGGCCTGAACACACCATGGTGGTGCACAGTGGTGCTTTCTGCGAAATGCTAAAATCAGAATGCTAACGTCAAAGTAGGTTAAATAGGGAGCCCTCAGTCCTCAGAATGATAAACTTCTGAAATCACAACAAAACTGAAATGAGTCTTTTTCTTCTTCTCCTTTTTGAAATCACAGCAGTCAGTTATAAAAGGGGAAGTTTAGTGCGGTGGAGTCAAAGGGGTACACGCCTTGGGCACGTTCTCATCATCAAAAGGAGAGATTTATAGTCAGAGTTTCTCTTTCTATGAAAATAGACAGATTCATCTTAGTTCTAATCCTGCCCACACTTTTGACACGGTTTTGAAAGTTCAGCTGTTCTTTAGAGACACAAGGTCTTACTTTACCGTTATAGCAACACAACTGTCTCAGCCAGCTTCCCAGAGAAAGTCCATGGTCCATGGTTTCTCTTTACACACACTGTGACCTGCATGCCAGCCACTCACACTAATGAGAGTGTTTCGATTATGGAGGCAGCCTTCACTCTGCATTTTCACATCGGGATGATTTTAATGTTACATCCACTTCACACTGGGATTCTAATTGTTCTCGGAACATAAGGTGAGAGCACACAAAGGCAAAACAGGAAAAACAAAAGAGCAGATTAATACTGTAGACACTGCCGTTTGAAATCATTCCTACTGAATATATCAATATTAAAAAGCTATAAATTATTGTTTTGGGTTGTTTTTTTACATCTCATTAGTATGTCAGCATGGTAACATTTGTTACTTAGTTTTTTTTTAATAGTTTAAAGTTTAATTGAGGCTGATGTGTATGTCACTGGTTGGCTGATCGCTGGAATTTGGTCATAAAACTAAGTGAAGTGAAATGAGAAATTCTTAACCTGATAAAAAGTCAGAGGTTCAGCAAAGGTATTAAGCCAGGCTTGTACGAAAAATCAAAAGAAAGAGATCACAGTGAAGATCATGCTTGTAATTTTTGTGCTTGTTAAACCAAAAAGCTACAGGGATGCAGCTTTATATAACGTTAACACACCCACAAATGTGAACTACACATAATTCAGCCTCAGTCACAGAAGCCTACTACCACCTAAACTTTACACTGTTCAGAAAAGCACACTGTACATAAACAGTAATTAAGGACTAACATAATATGACTGGACTAATGATGATAACACTGTATACTTAACACTTTGAAATTGAACATTAACAGTCCCATGAGTCTTTGCAGTCTCTGAAGCAAAACTGTCCTTGTCCTTGTCCAAGCAACCACTGCCCTTGGATTGCTATTGCAATTATCCTAAATGGGAAAAAGTATGTGTGATGACCCATCAATGAAAAAAAAAATATAAGTGTTATGGTGCATGTACTGTACATGTGCATGAAAACTACTAGTCAGCATGGTGGTGCCGTGGTTAGCACTGTCGCTTCCAGCTTCCTTCCACTGTCATGCATGGGGTTAGGTTAATTGGCAATTCTAAATTGGCCATTAGGATTGGGTGATACAGCATCAGAATTATATCGTGATATTTCAAGAAAATTTTGCATTGATATTTCTGAAAATACAGAAAAAAAAAACTAAACAATGTTTTATTGATTTTTGCAGGCAGCAGCATTTAAAAGTGTAAACAAATGAAGGGGATTTTCCACCGTTCTTTTCCAGTGAGCTGCTGTCATTGATGACACACTACTTAATGTGAAGTGTGAACAGGGTGCCAGCAGCAGCATTATAGTTATCCTGCTATCGCAGTGAACAGCAAAATGTCCGGTGACAAAGCATGAGTCAAATGTAAGTACAAAAGTAGCCTAGGTAGTGTTTTCCCTGGAAATTTTAAGTTAAAGTATAACATGACTGCTTAAGTCTTAGCCTGGTTGTACTTGACAGTGTGTTTTTGCCTCAAGTTGTGAAACAAGTTAGTTGTTCCCACCTTTGGCAGGAATAGTTTTCTTGCATATTTTGCAAAGTATTGTGCTTTGTTGGAGGTTGTTGAAGTAGCTCCTTTTTTTAGCTACTAAATCATCATTGGAGGCTGACATGCAGCTCTTGCTCTCTGACATCCCTGGGCTTGTCTCTTTTATATCACGTAAAAATTTATACCAATATTATTGTAGACAATATAATACGGAAAAGCCCTACAGGTGTGACTGGAGACCTGTCCAGGGTGTACCCTCCAGTTCACCCTATCCCAGCCTCCCACCCCCCGAAACCCTGAATTGGATAAGCAAAATAACATGGATGGATGGATACAGTCTGAAATTTATTATGACACTATGTTAGATATTATATGTTCTGATGCCATTGTCATAAGCACTTTATAGCACTACACACACCCTTTTGTACAAATAGATGATTGTCAGTTTCAGCGGAATCTGAGTGTAACAAACTACACAAGCCTGGCAGCCATGCCTTAGGGCTCCCAAACAAAAACAAGTCTTGTCCATTTGAAATGTTATCCTGCTGACTGCACTGTCACTATACTGCTTGGTCACCTCTTTCACTTCATCTTTCATGAGAGCTATGAGAGGAGACTTGACAATATCCATTTCTTTATGCACTAGTGGAGTTGCTGTTGCTTGGAGTGACATTTGGCTTCCCTCTGTTAAAAAGAAAAAAAGGTTTACAGAACATTCCCTTTACATTTAGTATATTTCACCACCCATCACTGTGCTTTTTCTAACATATTTTTTTTAATTAATCACTAAGACACAAAGGTTCTGTCCAAAAAAAAAAAGTACCAGAATGTGCGCACATACTGACTACACAAAGTTATCTGTTTGAGCCTGACTACTTAATAGGGTTGTTCGGTGGAATATGAAATTTAAATTCCTTGTCGTGGATGTCCTGATTTGCCTCAGCTCTCTTAAGTGCTTGTGTTTAATTTTTCATAATGCATCTACTTGTTTAAGATCTGCAGAGGGGTCCATCATTAATATCTTTCCTAATATTCATGAATGTTTTTGTAACTTATGAAATGCATATATAAATAAACTTCACTGTTGAATAGGAACTGCATGTGAAATGTGAAATTAATAAGACATAAATGCTTTAAACATAATCTATGGCAAAATATGTAAGTGTCAGGGAATCTTGATAGAAATAGTATCTGAATGCTACACAGACCACAACACATGCAGGCTGACTTATGAGCAACAGTTACAGCCTGTGTTTTCTTCCTTTCTACCTGCACCACATATTGGGCTTCAGAGCTCCACTGCTGTGGCTAACCCAGTAGACCACAAGCACTAAGTTATGAAGCCATCTGCTAAATTCAGCCAACATTGTTATTAAAAATATATGAATGACTCTGAAAGCACTTTTGTAAGATTCCTACAAGTGTGAGTACAAGTACAAAACATTGTTGAATTTTTAAGTTGCTGGTCTTATCTGAGTTTTTAGGGAATGATTTCAGGAACATAAAATAGTGGCTAACACTACTGTACTAATAGAGGTGCTCCATGGAAACACATGCATCACTCAGCTAGACACTAGGTGTTATTTTGTTATTATTTTGTTATTTAACAAACAAGAATAAATGAAAACACAATCATAGTTATTTATCATAAATAATCATACAGTCTTCATATAAAAAAGCATTCCCTTTTCAAATTTCTTTTGCTTGCTCTGCTGCAGAATAGAATTTGACAAAAAAAATGAATTTCTGGGATCGCTTAGTTTTCACTATTTTCAAATAGGGCTGTGCCATATCATATCATCTGCGAAAACACTGGTATAAATTTCTAGGGAATATAAAAGTGCTAATTATATAGCACTTTCGTTTCCTAGGATACACAACAACAAGACAAACCCAGACATGTCTGAGAGAAAGAGCAGCGTGTAAGCCTCCAATGAAGGCACACAAGGAGGACATACTAGCAACTAGTGATGTGCAACGCCAAAGTAAACAAATGACTACCAAGCATGGCAGGAGCAATGACAAGAAGAGTAAACGGTGGATGGAAATTACCAGTGCGGTTGCATAGTGGTAAAGGAGGGCTTTAAACAGCTGGTCAAAAAGCTCAGCCCAAGATTCAACATCCCAGGTTGAAAATATTTTTTAATTTCGGTTTTATTATCTGACAATATTGTGCAGACTCCTGAAGAGCTACACAGTTAAGTTACTTTAGTAATTGTTGAACTTAAGTGTTAAGCAGTTAAGTTATACTATAAAGAGAGAGCATATTTCTCCCATATTGGCTTCTCTTCAATGGCTCCCTGTTAAATCCAGAATCAAATATAGATGGCTGCCCCTCCCTGAGCGTGGGTTTGCTGGAGGTTTCTTCCCATTGAAAGGGAGTTTTTCCTTCCCACTGTCACCAAGTGCTTGCTTATAGGAGGTCGTCTGATTGTTGGGGTCTTCTCTGTATTATTGTATGGTCTTCATTTTCCAATATAAAGCACCTTGAGGCAACTGTGATTTGGTGCTATATAAACAAAATTGAATTGAATTAAATTGAATTGAACTTAAAATTTCCATGGAAAACACCATCTAGGCTACTTTTGTGCTTAATTCAATTCAATTCAATTTTATTTATTTAGTGCCAAATCACAACAACAGTCGCCTCAAGGCGCTTTATATTTTAAGGTAAAGACCCTACAATAATACAGAAAAACCCCAACAATCAGACGACCCCCTATGAGCAAACACTTGGCGACAGTGGGAAGGAAAAACTACCTTTTAACAGGAAGAAACCTCCGGCAGAACCAGGCTCAGGGAGAAGCAGCCATCTGGGGGTGAGGGGAGGGAGACAGGACAAAAGACATACTGTGGAGGAGAGCCAGAGATTAATAATAACTTATGATTAAATACAGAGTGGTGTATAAACACATGGTGAGTGAAAAGAGGTGAGAAAAGGAGAAACACTCAGTGCATCATGGGAAGCCCCCAGCAGCCTAGGCCTCTTGCAGCGTAACTAAGGGAGGACTCAGCGTCACCTGATCCAGCCCTAACTATATGCTTTATCAAAGAGGAAAGTTTTAAGCCTAATCTTAAAAGTAGAGAGGGTGTCTGTCTCCCGAATCCAAACTGGGAGTTGGTTCCACGGAAGAGGGGCCTGAAAGCTGAAGGCTCTGCCTCTCATTCTACTTTTAAATACCCTAGGAACCACAAGTAAGCCGGCAGTCTGAGAGCAAAGTGCTCTATTGGGGTGATATTGTACTATGAGGTCTTTAAGATAAGATGGGGATGCTTACATTTGACTTGTGCTGTGTCACTGGATATAATGCTGTGTCATTACTATTGCACTATAATTCTGCTGCTAGCACCTTGTAGGAAAATATTCACTGTCTGAATTAGGTAGTCCTTCATCAGCGGTAGTAGCTTATTGTAAAAGAAGGATGGAAAATGTTTTTCATTTTGTTCGTAAATTTTGCCTGCCAGCTGCAATCACAAAAAAAAACGTTTAGATTTTTTTTTACCTTGTCATAAATATCATTATCGCAAAATTTCTTGAAATACCGTGATATAATTTTCATCACCCGCCCCTATTTTCAAGTAAACATTATTTGTGTTGTTTTATATGACAAAACCAGCGGGGGTTATTTTAATAAACCCACAGTCATTCAACTTGAACAGGTTTTAGTTTTGTTTTATCTGCTCGTAACTTTCAACAGAAAACTAAACTCGAAGTCATTCAAACTTACAATTTTTATTTTTCCTTATTTGTTCTTTCAGTACTGGAGCAGCTAAATGTAATTTCTGACAAAGAAGTTTAAGTCAATGTGCAATGTGTTTTGAACACTGCACTTTAGAAGCACAGATGTTACAAGAAAGTTGCATGAAATGAGAGAATAGTACATTTTTCTTCAGGTCGGATAAACTACAACATGAACAACCCTCTCCTCCAGACATAGTAAAATATTTAATCTGAAATGTATAATTGATCTGCTTCTCTGCTAAATAAATTTTTTTTGCCTTGCAAAACCCCATAACTCCGTAGCACTTCTTAAGTTTTGTAAAGCCAATCCATGCCCTAGTTCAGACTTCACTCTGGTCTGAATATTTGACATCCTTGGGCTCAAAAGAAAGTTTGTGGCAGACACTTTGTAACTCATCTTTGCAGTCACTTGGCAGGAATTTGATGCCCCTCAGCAAAAGCTTTAATCTAGTTAAAGTAGAATCCCACATTGGCTGATAAGGCTTATTTGGAGAAGAGAATGAATTGTAATTATATAAAAGAAAGGGGGAAAAAACTATACTTTCACAGCAACAGTTTGTTCCATGACTCTAATTACTTTACCTCTAGACTCATATTGTCACATCCAGCAAAAGCGCGTTCCTCAAGCAAAACCTTTCTCCCATCATTCTTCATTGTTTTTCCTGACTGCTTCTCATTCTTCTTGTAAACAGCCTATCCTGAGGCTCTCAGCACAGGCGAGGCTTACTGTGTATGATGAGACTTGTTTTTCATACTATGTTACCCAGTAAACAAAATCAAACATTTATGAGAGTTTTATGCAAGACATCAGAAGAAACCCCTGTCTGTGGCTGGATTGGGGGGTATAATTTGACTCTCCTTACAAGACCTTCCTGCTTTGCTCCGGACACTCTGAAAAAAGTGATGCTGCCTTATTAGCTCACTGCAAGAGATGTCAGCGGGTCACCGTGGCTAACAACATACCTTTGAACTATACCCACTATGTGTCTTGCTTTTTTCTCAGAGTTACATCAACTTTCATTTTTCATCATCATTTTTTGCTCCATTTACCTTTCCTCCATGGCTGTAATGAAAGGTATGGCTGTGCTATCAAAAAGACTATCTTCAAATATTTATGTTAGAAACAAAACAATAATGTTCGAGTGAAATGGTCTGTCTAACAGTTATAAAACCCTAAAATAATTTAGATACTTAATCCAGAACTCAAATCAGCAACCTCAAACTTTCCAATGAAATTTTCCATTTTTCTGGCACAGCTCCTCTGAGTCCCAACTGAGCCAATCCACCTTCATCTGTTGGGCCAAAGTTGATACAGAGCCATCAATTCCATTAGGCACTGGCCTGATACACCGTACTAAAGCTCCCCTTTAGAACAGGTCTCTGAACCTGATAAGAGCTGGCAAGGAAATAGACTGACTTGTAATTCATGATATGTCACTGTCTCAAAGTTTCCTTGCCTACCTTCTCCCCATAGATAACTCCAGACAGTTCTACTTTGTGACTTAATTACAGTGTGTGGTAAGTCTGTGATAAAATCATCTTCTGCAGGGGGATTTAGTTTGTCCTAGAAAAGCAAAAAAATAGAAGGTGTGAGCAAATATTGAATGTACCTATTGATTTCTGCAAATTGCTGTGATAAAAATACACGGGCATCTTCTTTGTTATTTCCTTTCAGCTTTCATTGTTTTTTCAAAGCTGTTAAAGATTGTAACTCATTCTCTCACAGTACCAAACTGAGACAAGTCTCTCTCTTCATTAGTGCTTTCTGTGTCCTGAAACCTGCCGTTTCCTCGGTAGGTAAACATGCATGTCTCTGCTCTGTGTGAGCTCAAAAGATGATTTACATTGTAGCAAATGTGGAACACCGCTCCATACTTGCTGATTCCCCGAGCAAAATACCAGTGCCAGCACTGCAACATAGTGATAATGTTAATATCATATATCATATATTATATATATCATATATATATAATATCATACACTCACGGGACACCTTACTAGTTACGTCTAGTACCGGGTTAGGTTTGTCTTCAAAACTGCCTTGTTTCATTGTGATATAGATTCAACAAGGTGCTGAAAACATTCCTCAGAGATTTTGGTCCATATTGACATGACAGCATCACACAGTTGCTGCAGATTTGTCAGCTGCACATCCATGATGCAAATCTCCCATTCCACCACATCCCAAAGGTGCTCTAATGGATTGAGATCTGGTGACTGTGGAGGCCATCTGAGTACAGAGAACTCACTGTCATGTTCAAGAAACCAGTTCGAGATTATTTGAGCTTTGTGACATGATGTGTTATCCTGCTGGAATCAGACTATGGTCATAAAAGGATGGACATGGTCAGTAACAATACTCAGGTAGGCTGTGGTGTTTAAATTATACACAGTTGGTACTAAGGGGCCCAAAGTGTACCAAGAAAATATCCCCCACACCATTACACCACCAACACTAGTTATTTGAGTTACTGTTGGCTTCCTATCAGCTCAAAGCAGTCTGGCCATTCTCCTCTGACTTCTGGCATTAACAAGGCATTTTTGCCTAGAGAACTGCTTTTCACTGGACATTTTCTCTTTTTCAGACCATTCTCTGTAAACCCAAGAGATGTTTGTGTGGGAAAATCCCAGTAGATCAGCAGTTTCTTTTTTTTTCTTTTTTTTATAGTTTTATAGTTTCTGAAATACTCAGACCAGCCCGTCTGGCACCAATGACCGTGCCACGTCCATCTTTCTTCCCCATTCCGATGCTCTGTTTGAACTTCAGCAGGTCATCTTCACCTTGTCTGCTATGCCTGCATTGATTACTGTGGCTGATTAGATACTGATTAGTAAGTTATATCTATTAGATGTAGATACAACGTGCAGTTGAACAGGTGTACCTAACAAAGATTTGTCTGCAACAAACATTATGATACTCCTAATAGCTATCAATATCTTTTACTCAAGACCACAAATGTAAAGCTCATGTTGACACTAGATTATAACTGAGGTGATCTCATCTTCTGGGTAGGACAAATATCTTCATTAGTCTTTATGGCATCTACTTGTTGAGACATTTCCCAAAAAAGAGAAACACGAGTCTTATGGAGGTAGAAGAAATGTGACAGGATCACCAATTTGCTTTGGTGTATTATATACAGCATGCACTTGTGTATTAAATACCACTGAAGGCCGCATTAGGAGACGTAGGGGTGGAGGTGGTGTAAATCTTGAGAATCTGTCAGCCATGAACCTGCAGTTCATGTCCTGTGTGGGTGGGTAAGTTTTTGCACATAATTTTGTTTTTAGCACATAACTGTTTATTGGTTAGGTTAAGTTACTAAAAGTACTTGTTTGCCTAAGGCAAAAAGCCTAAAATACCCCCATTCACAACTGTGACATTCAACCCGCATGTCAAAAAATTAAACTAAAATGTGTCCAGATATTACAATTGATACCAAAGTGATGGACTGGCTGATTAAACTTTCCTTAGCCATTCCCTAACCCACACTCTTATTGTTAAAAAAATTCCATTGCAGAAACACCAAAACAAGATATGCAAGAAAGATAGAAAACACGGGAGAGAGCAACAAAAAAAAGTATTCAAACTCAGAGCAATTCTAGAGAATATTTTTGGTTATGAGCATACATTTTTATGAAGGTGGATAAAGATGTTAGATCAGTCAAGGCAGACTTTAGACCAGATTTCTGCTAAATAAAGATACTTGGGAGAACCCTGCAAAATAGTCCCAAGTGTTTAAAATTAGCCCCAAGAAAAGCGTTACCTTCCTTAGCCATGAACTTTGCAACATCTGAGATTTAAGCTTCTTTTATCCTTTAAAAAACTTTTAAGCAGTGATACTCCATCCATGAATGCCAAACAATCACTAGGAATAACATTACATTTCAATTTTATATACAAATTAAAATTATTTACGCACAGTTTTCAAATGTGTTTATCCTAAATAACAGTTTCCTCTTTGCTGTAATTGGTGAAAAAGGTCAACACACTCCAGGAGGTGATCCCACTGAATACATTATATGAGATAACAAGAATCGAGGTATATATATATAGTTTGTAAGTAAAAAGCATTCTCTTTTTTTTTCTTAGATGAAAGCTGCCATCTAAAGATAGCATTATTGACCAGATGAACACACAGGGATTTGAGAACTTTAGTGTGGAAATGCTGTTTTTGTATGATATTATGTTTTGATGTTTTCTGTCAGTCTCTAGATACATTCAGAAAAAAAAAAAAAAAAAAAAAAAAATATATATATAAATAAATAAATAAATAAAAAAAAAAAA
>VUQS01077394.1:0-15205 GCA_015108495.1 Heterochromis multidens
ACTGGAGGAAAATTTGCACTCATCAGCCTGGAAGCTGCACATGGGACGCACTTGGATGTTCCAACATGACAATGGTCCAAAACACAAGGCCAAGTCAACGTTTCATTGGCTACAGCAGAGAAACGTGAAGGTTCTTTAGTGGCCATCTCAGTCTCCTGACCTCAATATCATTGAGCCACTTTGGGGAGATCTCAAATGTGCAGTTCATGCAAGACAGCCCAAGAATTTAGAGGAACTGGAGGCATTTTGCCAAGAAGAATGGGCAGCTTTACCATCTGAGAAAATAAAGTGCCTCATCCACAACTACCACAAAAGACTTCAAGCTGTCATTGATGTTAAAGGAGGCAAAACACAGTATTAAGAACTAGGGTATGTAAACGTTTGATCAGAGTCATTTGTATTATCATTCACATTCTGAACTGGCCAAAAAAAAAATCACAAATTCTGCCAGGGTATGTAAACTTATAAGCACAACTGTATCAGATATATTCAAGGTGGGGTAGTAATGACTTACCTGTAATCAGGATAATATAATCATATAAAAAAGTAGCTGTAAGTCCAAATGACATGTGAGAAAAGTATGTAATTATATTATATTACAGTTACATTGTCAGTAATTACTTGATTAAATTTTCATTGCATCTTTAAAATATGGAAACAAAATCTTAAACAAAAGAAGCAATACAGTCTAAGTGCAGATATTTATGACAGTGTTTTGTAATGGTAATCTGATTTGACCAATATCACATGACCAGTACTTTCTACTGTATGTAAAAATAAGTTCAGTTACCACGTTTGTTTTTGTTTTTTCAGAAATGATTTATGGTAAATGATGTTTTTATGAATTATTATTAACGCTGAAAAAACTTCACATTGAGCATTTTTTGTAAATTCTCTTCTTGCCTTAAGGACAAAGTCCACCGTGTGATAGTGGATTAAAATACGTAGCAAAAACCCTCAGACAAAAGAAGTAAACCTAACATGTTATAGAGTACACAGTACACCTTTACTGTGTGTCAACACTGTTGACCAACTATAACTGGTGAATTTGGAATATGCATTTCTGCATGAAGAATGTTTTGAGATAATTAATAAGAAAAGAATAATTTAAAAGAAAAATTTTGGAATTCTGTATAAGTTGTAGTTTATTCAATGTTTAATTTTGAAGTAATCCAAAATTAGATTAGATTAGCAAATTAGTTCTGTACATATCATGCAACAGAGGCTGATTGGACTGTTGTTAGTTTCAAAGGTAATTCATGAACAAATCTATTGTACAAAGTAAAATTTAAAGTTATTACAGTTCATCCTGATGGAGAACATCTACCAAAATTAAAGACAAGCCAAAGGAATGTAGTTAAGCCGTCGCACTCAAAACCACAAAATGGACATAGGGGAAAAATCCAGAGCACTACAAAATTGATTGGCAATAATTCCTGAGATACTTATGTATGGTGGATTTAAGCATCTTAGCTGGCCAACAGAACAGAAAGCATATAACGTCTATCGTCTTAATATATCAAAAAATCATTTTATGTACTTGTACCCATAGATATTTCTTGGCCCATTGCCTCAGTTTCCATGGAGTCTACTAAAATCACATGATCAGATAAGATTTCCAGCAAATATCAGTAAAATCTTTTTTTTCCAGACATCCTGCTAGCAGACTTATAAAGTGTACCAATCCTCCTCTGCGGAGGTAATTAAAAACAAGATGAAATAAAATCCACTTCTTCATGCAAGTAGGAGAAAATCAATATTAACTAAAGCAGATTTTCTTGGTTTTGGAAATTTGCCTAAATTAATAGCAAAACAAAATACTTAAATGAAGTCAAACTGAAGTCTACTGAAGTCTAGAGTGACAAGAAATGCTTTCTTTCCTCCTAACTTGCTGCAAAGGCTTTTCACATTTCTCTGTTAATAATACAGGGCCCTGCTCTTATTGCTCACCTTTTATCCTCTCAGCATGATGTGGGAGGACTGATCAAATCGATAAACGCTGCAAGTGTTCATCTCCAGGGGGCTCAGCTACTGATTGTGTTTGCGTTATTCCAGATGGTCACTAAACGGAACACTCATTGATCTGGGGAATGACTACCGGCGTCACATGTCTGGGGGCAGCCTGATCATTAGCAACCTGGACAAGGACCAAGACACTGGGGTGTACCAGTGCACAGCTTTCAACACGTGGGGGTCCATACTCAGCCGCAGAGCCAGCCTTCAATTTGCATGTAAGTGATCCTACAATTGCTAACATGTTCCTGGCATGGTTATGACACACTTATGACATTCTAGCATCTCTTTGTATCTGCTGTATGACAGCCTGACATGTGGGTAATATGCTTGCAGCCCAGGCATTCTTTTTTTTCATTTACTATTGCGATTTCTCATTTAGATTGCCTGGGAATAGATTTTCAAGAGGGGAAATGGTAATCGAATGAAATGTCAGATACAACAAACACAGTGGGTGAGGAAGCTTCTGACTGCTTCTGAACTCCATTGATTCTCATTAGTGGTTCCAGCTCTGACAGCATCTATGCTCCATCCAAACTGCCTCATATTTCACCAAGTGATACGCAAGCCCCTGTGATACAGACTTTAAAGCGGACAAACACAACTAATGCTTAAGAGGTCTTTGTGTCTATGCAATCACCAGTTACTTCTTTATGTGTAATATATACAGCAGATTGTGAGTGGATCAGACAGTGACAGGATGTCTGCTGCTATAGCAGCCTGCATGTTTGAAAAGACAAAAGGTGGGCTGAGAAGTGATGCTGTTGAGTAGGGTCCCACCTTCCAGACAGCCACTGTAGAGGCACCTCTCCTCTCTTGATCAGGCCTCCTGACTATTGATCATGTCCCAAGGATAGAGAGCCTTCCACTTCCTCTCAGGAGATGGACTGCCATTATCCCTATAGCGCAGTAATGAATCTCACTCATGGGGACTGGGTGAAGAGGAGAACTGCTTGACATTTATTGTCTTGCCTAATGCACAGTGAGGGAGGTCTAGGAGATCAGCAAGGCTGATATTCAGTTTTTCCATGTAATGAGGCCACTGCCCTAAGATAGAAATGTCGTGCTTTCTTTGCTACTTTGCTTAGCCTTAACAATTCAGCTGCAACCACTATAAGCATATCCTCCCACAGCTCATTTTTACAATATAAAAATTTTTCAAAATTATTTTAAAAACTGTGATTTAAAAATTCTGCTTTCATACAACCGAGGTCAGACTAATTTATGAGATCTGGGAATTCAGAAAAAAAAACGCCACTTAGATGATCACACAGGTCTCAAAACAGCTGGTTTGAATTACTATTGTCTCTTTATATCTGTATTTCACGAATTACATATTAGCAGAAGGGGAACTGCAGCATTTATTTTCCTTTTCCACAGTCTTTGGAAGAGCTGTGGCTTAAAAACAACAAAAGCTAGTTTTGTTAGATGATATAATCAATGACCAATTAACTGCATTTTTTCATATATTTGCTTTTAAACATAGACATTTAGAGGGGCTAAGAGAATAACACTGTGGATATTGGCATACAAGACTCACTGGTCATTGCTAGATTGTCTCTTGACAGTCAGAATGTGACACAGCTGTTCCCATAATTTAAACAATCAGAATAAAGTATTGGGTTCTTTATAACATGTCACATTGTCATGTTTCTGTCCTTGTCAAACTTTTTTATAGCAATGCTGGAGCAGACAGGGATATAAATTGTATCACTGAGTACAATTTTACCACAAGTATTGGAAATGATGAGCAAAAATGGAAAAATAATATCTCATACACCGAGAGAGCTGTGCTGTAGTGCCTCTGTAGCAGGTAAAGGAACTTTGCTCAAGAGCTCAGTAGCACACAATATATAACAGGGAATGTCTCCATGGCGCCACCATTGCCCAAACCAATCATCGTCGAGCTGTAATGGTCACTCTCTGTAATCTCTAGGCAAGCCATTCTTATATGGCAAAGACTGATTCTGCTTACAAAGGAATCACTGAAGCTACAGTGAGTTTGGCCTCTAGCTTTCAGAGTTACAGTGTGTGGTCAGTTCACTCCAGTAAAGCCCATTATTCTTCTTCCCAGCGAAGAGAGAAGCATATCCCCTCCAGCACTGAGACCAGCTTCATCTTCACCCTTCTCTGTGTAGTTTTGTACGAAGAGAAGGAGGCATCTGTTTCTCGTTCACTAAGTAATTATTAGTAATTCTTTGATTTCTTCTTTCTGATGCTTTCTCGTGTGATGAACTGGCGACCTGTCCAGCATGTACCCTGCCTCTCACCCAAAGTTGTACTTCAGTTGTACTTGTTTGTGGGCCTTTCTGGCTTAAGATTTAGTCTTCAGCAAGTGATTTGCATCTCAGTCCGTTTGAGAACAGGTGATTGGCTCAGAAATTGCATAATTACACTTATTTGGCTTGGCTGAGTTGGTTTTATACTATGTTTTGAGTCACTAAAAATTTAGCTGCATTTATTTGAATCTGAGCAGTAAGTGTAGCTCTATACATTTCAGAATTAATCCAGCTGCTTCTGTCTTCTGTCAGATCATCTATAAATGCCAGTGACCCAGTGTCATGCTCCTTTATATCACACTGCCCCTGCTGTGTTTTACAGAGGATGTTGTATGTTTGGGATTGTCCCAAGTCTTCGTCGTTTTTTCCTACCATATTTTGATAAAGGTTGATCTTCGTTTCAACTGTTCAAAAAAGGCTGTTTTTGAATTTGTTGTCTTTTTCTGATGTTTTTGGCAAGATCGAATCAGGCCTTCCAATTTTGGAGACTGATCAGTATTTTGCTCATCATTGTGAACCTTTGTATTTTCTCTCATGAAGTCTTGGTTTTATGGTAGAGTTGGATAAGAAATGCCAACCTCTTGAAGACTATTCTTCTCTTGGCCAGATAGTGAAGGGGTTTTTCACCATGGAAAGGATCCTGCGGTTATCCACCACTGTTGTTTTCAACAGCTCACTGGTGCATTTTTTTCTCTTGGAATGTCCCAAACTGTTGATTTGGCCTCCCCTAATGTTCCCACAATCTCTGATGTATTTGCTTTGTTGTTACAGCCTGAGGATGGTCTTTTTTCAATTGCATGCTCCTTTGACCAGATGTGGATTCACAGGAAAAGCTTCCAAATATAATTGCCACACTTGGAATTAGTCCTTTTACCTGCTTAATTTGTGAAGGAATAATTGGCCAAAACTGTGGGCAAAGATCCATGCATTTTTTAAAATCTGGTGAATTAAACAAAGTCTGGATTTTAGGCCCATATTCATTATTTCACTGTAACTTATATATGTTTTGATGCAAACCAAAAACTTTGTCAGTGGCCAAAAATGTATTGTGAATATTTCTTGCTCTAACACCATTCCTCAGAATCATAAATGTCACTGTAGATGAGATGACATTTTTCCTAAAGGCAACCTAGTGAGATCAGGAGGCCATTGCCTCTGTCTGTATTTCAAGTCAGCCATCTCCTCCTGTGGCCTTCTAAGTGTCCTGCCGTGACTTGGCTCTGTTTGATTCCACTGCGGTCATCAGAGAGCTGCTCATTAATCTTACCAACACTCTGTCCCACTTCTCTCCATAATCTTCCTTCTCCTAATTTCCCTTATCGGTCACACTGACTTTCTTTTGTTTGTGTTTGGAAGGCTTACTCCAGGCTGTTAGCCAGAGGGTGCAGACAGAGTACAGAGCGGACTGCAGCAGCTTCCCTCCATCAGTCATGAAGCCAGGGGTGGTTTATCATCCCAGGTTTAGGTTTTGTCTGCCAGCAACTGCTCATTCATTTGCAGGGGGATAGATTGTGCTGAGAGTATTGATGGAGAAGCTAATGCTTTTAAGTGCAAGATTACACCACATTTAATAATGATGTTACTTATTGCTGCTGGCACTGCAAACTGTCATTTGTCATGCACGCTCACCGGTGTTTGTTCAGTCTATGCACAGCATTTCCTTCTTCTCCTGCTCATTTTATCTTATTTCAGCCTAATCTCTTCCTTGTGGTAAAGTGTAGTGTTGCAGGGTTAATATCACCGAGTCAGGTCCATCTATTTCATCAGTACGCCAGATGCCTTTGAAAGTATTGGAGGCTGTCAGGAGATGTCCCAGGGCAATCAATGATGCCCTATTAAAGTCCCAATCCTCGAAATGTAACATCAAAAACATGGCTCAGTGATTCTGTGAAGGGAGTTTGGGAAAACTTATGTCCCCTGTTTTCAAAACTCTCTTTTTCAAAGTAACCCTTGTGAATATAGAAAATTTTTGAATCACACTTTTTGGCCAATCTGAGTGTCAGTCTTACTCTTTTTCACAGCATCTCAGTGATGTTTTAATGTTATTTGTCTCACCAGATCTGGATAACTTCAAAACTCAATCAGTGAGGAGTGCTGTCAATGTCCGTGAAGGCCAAGGAGTGGTTCTATTATGTGGACCACCACCACATTCTGGAGGTGAGTTTGCTATATCAGACTTTGTGTTTGTTATTTAAACATAGCTCGTAAGAATTACTAATTTCAAACTGCAAACTTTGATGAATAATTACTGCCTTTTCCTAAACTTAATCTAGGTTTACATCCATTAATGTGTGCACATGCTCTTAATAATCATAATGTTGTTTACACAGAACACCTATAAGCCAGTCCCAACTTGGGTGTTTTTTTTCCCTCTTCATTCAGACTATTTTTCTAATTAAAGCCATGTGTTTCAGAAATATGTTTATTCTCTTTCTCTGAAAGTGAAAGTCACTTCTACTTCTTTGGTTATATGAGGCTAAAGCAAGCAGGTAGTTAGGCTAGCTTCAAACAAGCCTGGAAAGAGGAAAACAACTAGCTTGGTGACGGCTAAAAATGACAATATTTGGGCCATGGCACCAGTAAATAGCTCATTACCACAGTATAATAATTTGCTTATTCTGTATAAAATCTTGCGGTTATAAAGAAGTTTGTGTGCTGGAACGATAACCTCCATAAAACCACAATTTGTCATATTTTTACACTTGAGGTTTACAGAAATAAATATGCTAATTAGTGAGGTTCGGAGGAGTTAAAAGGTGGGTTTTGTTGTCTTTGCACAGAGCCAGGCTTACTGTCTTCACACTATTTCCAGTCTTTATGCTAAAATAAAGAACATAGCGCTGTTGGCTGTTAGCCTTATATTTAAGCACCTCCACACATTCCAAAAAAAAAAAAAGAAAGATGCTTTAATTTTTCAAGTGAGATGCTAAAATTGCATTTTATAAAGGAGAGGCTACAAATAGGAGATAAAGACACAGGCTGCTCAGTCCTACCACGGAAGAAATGCACAATGGCTGCTGCCTAGCTTGTCACCCTCTTGATACAATAGCTTGCACAGTGGAACAACCAATTTCCTTCACAAGCCAGCAGTTTGTAGCACAGTGCATTGTACAGCTGGTCTTTGGGATAATGGGTCAAAGTACTCTGTGAAATACAGTTTGACAGCTTTTCTCTTTGACATAGGTTTATATGCAGTTGGCTGTTGTAACCGTATCGCAGTTGTATTTTCCCGCATTTTCAGAAGTGAATGAAAGTGTGCAAGTCTGCTGTCCCTGTTTTTCTTCCTTACCTCCTTGCCCTGTTGCTCTCTCCCTGGTTTTCTCTCTCTCCACCCTCTTTTTCTTTTTAAATTTTGAAAGCAATGATGTGCCACGTAACCTTGAACTTTATCTGACACCTACAGTAAGAGGCATTCCTTTTGGTTTTCATTACACTTCATTGGCTTTGAATTCTGCAGAAGCTTTTTCCTCCCCTACCACATGCATTATCCCACCACCCATATATGAAAAATTAAATACAATACTATTGCAAGCAGATGTTATTGTATCGCTTTTGTACTCCACCTTAGACATTTGTTTACTCAAAGGGCTTTTTTGGCACTTTTATCTTTCACATACTGTAAAACCACTTGTGTTGTATTTTCTTTGTCATGTCGCTTAACAAAAAATTGCTTGGCAAAATGATATTACTGCCCATTATAGCCACATAGTTCAGCTTGAAGTTATGCTGACTCTGAACTATGCGGCTGCTTTTGCCTAATCAAAAGGAGCTTTGTATCTGCATCGTTGCACCCAACTCGGATGCTCAATCCCATCTAGTGGGCTCACCCCCTCAGGGGCCATTGGATATGATTGACAGTCATTGCATACACCTTTTGACTCTGAGCCCCTTACCTCTGAAGTGGCTGATTACACAGAGCATCTCCTAACTCTTGAAAGTCTTTGCAGTGTTTTCTTTGAGAAAATGACACAGTAATTCATCATGGCAAGTCTCTCCTTTCTTGTGGTAGACCTGCCATTTGTAAAGGGGCATGACAACATATTCCTACATCCGTGTGCCAATCCATCCATCCCTCAACACTCATTGACTTGCTTTTGCCACCCATGAACTAAGGCGCTCAGGGACCCAGGAAATGGAGGCCATGTGTCAGGGGAGGGCCACTGACGCGCTGTAATCCATTTTGTTTCGCTCCCTTTCCTTGGGTCTCCCATTTTTTTCTGCACTGATAGCTGCTACAGTCACCCAGTCTTGGTATCTCCTCCCAAGGAAACTGAGATAAGGGAAGGAAAATGACATGATATGCTCACATTTTAAGGCCATAACCAAGTTCTTTTGATACAGCTGTCCCAGCAGAGGCCAGTCCATCTAATATGTGTGAAATCAACTGAGGTGTGAAAGTGGACCACTGCTGCATAGTTTAACTGTTTTCCTTTCTCTTCTAGAGCTGACATTTGCATGGATCTTCAATGAATACCCACAGTTTGTCCAACAAGACAGTCGTAGATTCATCTCTCAAGAGACAGGGAGCCTGTACATCGCCAAAGTGGAGCGCTCAGATGTGGGCAACTACACCTGTGTGGTTAACAACACTGTCACAAGGGAGAAGATCCTCAGCTCTCCAACACCCCTGGTCCTCAGAAGTGATGGTAAACACTTTAAATACAGGGTATCTTTAGCATGTGTCAATTACTCATTATCATTTTTGCTTATGCTCATATGCCATGTAGCTTCAACTGTAATCTTTTGTCCTGGATTTAAGTTTCAATTTTTAAATTCATTATAAAAACAGTTAATTGATCATACTCCAGCAAGGTGGTATGACCTGCTTCACACTTACCAGCTAATAGCTGGGTTGTGAAAAATCCATTTTGCTGGTGTTTATCCTCCTCCAGCTGAAGAATTTGGAACATTTATGAATTATTAATGCTATTAATATTTGTTTACAGGCTTTGATGACATAAAATGAGAAAGCCATGACTGCCAAACAATTATAAATGCATTATTACAAACAAGAAAAATTGAAAGGCCAGCAAAAGGGATTATTACGAGCCTAAAACTGACAGCAATAGATGAGTTGTTAACCATTAGTAAAGACACTAATTCCAAAGCTTGTCTTTTTAGAATGTGGTACAGAGTTACATAAAAGCCACTGGTTTCATTTAGTAACACAAAGCTTTCATGAGCTGGCTTCTAGGTTGTATTGCTATCAAAATGCCACAAATAAATTCTAACTAAGCACTGAGGACAATGCAGCTGCATATTTTGCATGTTTCCTCATGGTGTGTCAGCCTTATCACAGTCTTTTCTGACTTTCAATCTGAAAACATGCACAGGACCCCAAATCAGCTCTTACTTCAAGACTGCGAGGCTGTGATTGCTAATATTAAAGGGCACGCTACTCTCTCTGCAAATAAGTCATTGACCTGTCCCAGTGATGTGAATATAAATAAACTTATAAAAGTCACATTGCCAAATGTTATAAATTTCTACTAAATAAGTCTTTTCCCTTTGAATCTTTTATAACCCACCTTCATTGGTCACTTTTGATTCATATGCATAAAGACTTTTGTGTTAGCTGTCCCACTGTGTTATTGCTCTCTGTCTCTGATCCACAGTGAGTGTAATGTCTGCTGTTAATCACTGATGTAAAAAGCTTGTCATCTATTGTCTCTCTTTTGTAGGAGTAATGGGCGAATATGAACCCAAAATAGAGGTTCATTTTCCTGATTCAGTTCCAGCTGCGAAAGAATCAGCAGTGAAACTGGAATGCTTTGCTTTGGGAAAGTAAGTCTGCCTCACTGTATGCATGTGACACAAACTGTACACTCATTCATGCATGAATAACAGATACTCAAGATGATTTAAGAATGCACAAGTGTAGCATTATTCATTCTCAGATTCATCAATCCATAGGACCGCAAGGGTCGTAACATGAAAAAGACAAGGGAGCAGAAATAAGAGTTCTTTTAAGAGCATCTGACAACTTAACAATCACAGTTTGATTTGCAGGGAATAAGAATTCGCAAAGCCTTTGTTGCAGTTACTTTTCCTTCTGTCCTTAATCACACTTTGATCAGAGCAAGTGACAGTTACAATCCGGGGAACTTTTTGTTCCTCTTTTACAGCCCTGTCCCAGAAATAAGTTGGAGGCGAACAAGTGGTGTCCCTTTCCCCAGCAAAGTCAAAATGAAGAATTCAAATGCCGTCCTGGAAATCCCTAATTTCCAGCAGGAAGATGCAGGGACATATGAGTGCATGGCGGAGAATCGCAGAGGCAAAAATGCTGCACGGGGTCGTATTTCATTCCATGGTAAGTGAGCTGTTTTAAATTGAATGGCAGTGAGTTGCAGGGACAAATGGAACATATATATCCACAGTTGTACCGAAAACATGCAGATGGCCAGGAGCTTGAATCCCATTGCCTTGACATAAAACCTTTTTTTGTGGACGTTTGGGGATTAATGTTGCCATGAAATTTCAGAACAAGCTAAGGCTAGAAATGATAAATTGCTATTATTCCAGAGGCTTTAAATTCATTTTCAGTTAATATTAAAATCTGTTTACTATCCTGTGTTTCTCATTATGCTGATAATCCACTTGTTAAGTTTAAAATTTTATTTAAATTCAAGCATTAATTCAAGGCTGCTTTTATGGTTGTATGATTTCTGATGCAGTTCTTTACTAATCCAGTGTTTCTATAATTAAAACGCATGTTTGAATAGGTAACCTTTTCATTTATTCCAAGCTAAACCTCACTGGCTCCAGACAATGGCGGACACAGCTCTTTCCATAGAGGGAAACCTCTTCTGGGAGTGTAAGGCCAATGGAAAGCCTAAACCATCTTACGGCTGGCTGAAGAATGGGGAGCAAGTGATGGCTGATGTATGGAGATCTGTTATATTTCTTATTCTGTTAAAATTCCTTCTTCTCTAGCTAAAACTTTTCAATTTCTGAATAGTTTTTAAGTTTTGTAACAACAAAATTTGGAACTGGTCCGTACCAGAACTGGTAAATACAAAAATGTCAGCATACTATGTGTCAACATACAGTACTGTGTGTACATAGCTAACATATGCTAATACATACATTAGCTATTTTATAGAGTATGCTTAAGAAAGCATTGTTCCACTCCCCAATGCAGCACTGAGATCCCAGACTAGTCATTCTGTTAAAAATCACCTGACTTGTCATCATCTCATCTGTCATCATCCTCATCATCACCCTGAATGGCCATGAAATATAAATTATGTTAACATTGCTTCTGTTCAGTGTGTTTAAAAAGCAGGTACACAGTTTTCACCCCTGCACTTCCTCGTCTATGTCAGGCTTAGCATACATAGAATTGCAGCAATTGCTATTGTGCCTTTGGATATAATAGGCTGTCCTTGCGGTGGATATGCAGAACTCTTTCTCTTTCCTCCACAGGGCCGTGTACAAATTGAAAACGGGGCCCTTTCTATATCTTCATTAAACCGTTCCGATTCTGGGATGTATCAGTGTGTGGCTGAAAACAAACATGGAATTATTTATTCCAGTGCCCAACTAATGGTGTTAGGTAAGAATGCCCCCCTCCTCCTGCTTTTATCATGCTTATCTGTCTATGCGTTTGATCATCTCCTAAGATAAAAACCAGCAGCCTGCTATAACGCTCCTCTGCAATCAGTCTGTGCACGCATTTGATGTCACCATGGGCTATGCCAGCAAAAATATGAATCTGATAGAGTGTCTCATTTTACTTTCAGTCATTTCATGTATTGATCTGGATACTACAAATGCATTGTTTTGTGGCATTGTGCATGCTTTCTCATGTAGACAGGGTATTGATTTATTTGCAAAGCTTTGATGACTTCCATCTGACTGGCTCAATAAGAAATGTAACTCTCTTGATACATGTGATGACACTTGAGTGTCCTAATGATGGCTAACAAAAAACAGATGAGTGCAGACAACAGCTGATGGCTCGAGACATGCTTGAGGTGGATGTTGTGTGGATGCATGTGTAGCTGAAGGATGGAATGACTAGTGGCAGGCTATGAGCCCAGTAGGCCTTTGTGCTAAGTTTGTGCTGAGATTTCAAGCTGCTCCCTCTGAAAGCTGAGGGAGAGTTGATCTCAGTACAGCACAGTTGATCTGCAAAGGTTCAGCTTGCCTATATATTTTTTTTAATCTCACACCTTTCTCTGCTCCCCTACACACAGCTTCACCTCCTAGTTTCTCCAAAAGTCCGCTAAGGGCCTTGCTAAAAGCTCGCTCAGGCAGCGAAGTCACTCTTGAATGCAAGCCTCAGGCCTCACCCCCAGCAATTAGCCTGTGGAAGAAAGGGAATGAAATCCTGCAGAGAACTGAAAGGTAGGATAAAAGTCTAAGTGTATATTCGTAGGAGCTTTCATTCGCATTCACTGCAAGCCGACTTGTTTCAATAGTGCATTTGGCATTTCTGTAGATGCGTAGAAGGAAAGGCTAATGAGAAGAATGAGAGGGCACCCACCAGGTTGCACATAGCTAATATACTGCGTGCCCCCTCATGTGCAAATAGCTTGGTGTGAAGGATGAAGATGCTAGGTGGTCATATCAACACTTCCTGTGTTAAATATTTAAGAAGATAAAAGACTAGTAAATGGAGTTCCTGCTCATCTCGTAGACCGAGGACAGAATTCAAAAGTAAGAATGAAACTACTGCACCTGTAATTATCTATTTTATCATGACAGACAAAGAGTTACAAGAGCTTGATTGATGCAATCACCAAACAGCAGAGACGAAAGCTTTGATGTGGTTTGGAGAGCAGTCTCAATAGACAAGAAATTCTGCACACAGACACAAAGACAATGAGCCAACATCAAGTATCGCTTTCAGCGGCATAAAGTGGTGCTTCATGTAGTTTGTTGTCTTTCTCTGTCTGATTTTTTTATTGGATAAACCAGAACATTTCACACTAAAGAAGTATTTAAAGGTGGATAATTCCAAATGCATATCAGAGGCAAGAAATGACACATTTCAGCTATCCATCTGCAGGCTTTTTGTCATCCTGATGGGCAAGAGAAGAAAAGCGTAGATAGTGTCTAAAAGCTCCTGTAAGTTATCATATGTACATCAAGACTTTGGAACGCACACTCATACAAAAGACAGGACAGACTGAATACAAACTCAATACAAACTCAAACACAGGCATCCAAGCACATGAAAGGAATACTGTTTGAATCACTCCCATGTTGCCTATTGAAGAGGTCTGAAAAAGAACAATACGAGCAAGGCGTCTTGTCAAAACAGCACTGAGTCTCTTTAGTCGGCTCCAGATGGGAAGCTGCATCTATAGCGGCGGAAAATTGGTAGAATTCCCAAGCTGACTGACATTTAGCATATGTGAAGCCCACGTACTCTTTCAAGACTGGATGTATGCAGACACTGGAAGGGAAATGTTTACTCACATATGCAGTCATGCTGTAAATTGGAGCAGTGTTTAGAAAATGAATTTTGCACACATTTTCTCACTAAATACCAGATCAGTTAAAAATTTGTTACAACCTTCTGGTTCCTAGTCAAGCTTATATTTAGCCCATATCTTAATTTATACATGTTTTGAGATAGACATCTCTTAAATAACTACCTCCACCTCATTGTCGCTTTTATTTATAATATAAAGAACACGCTGGCATTTAAAGTGTTTTTTTTTTCTTATCCGTTTTGGTTTATTGCATTGGGGATGTTGGCAGAACTCTGTAGAGCAGTTATGTTATAATTCTAAGCAAGTAGTGCTACAGTCACATTAGGAAAAACAGTGGTTGGAGACCACGGCACAACCAAAATTAGTGCGACCATGTGCAATGAACTTGCGATCTTGTTACCTTTCTAATCAGATCTGCACCCACTTGCTGTCAGTTGCTGTCTTCAAAGTAACTTTGATGTGTCAAGGCGGCGATGAAACAGCAATAAGACTGAGTCAGTCTGCTGTCAGTTTGCAATGGAATGGGGCCAAGTTGGCAATTACATGCAATTTGTTTGTTATAATACTGCAATTAACTGTGATAAATCAGTGAAAATCACAAATCTGCTGCTGTCTACATACACAAAAATTCACAGGAATAAACATTCACTACTTACATTGAGTCTAGCCATAACCTCATATATTTGAAACAGAAATTCTTCCCCAAATAGTGACATAGTTGCTGCAGGATGGCGATTTAACTGAAAAATGACACAGGCAAGCAACGTCACCAACCTTGCTTTTATATAGGAATATAACCAAAATACAACCAGCTGGCAATCAGCTGAGTCGAATCTATTGCAAAGAGACGCGTTGTAGACGAGTTGAGGTCATTGGTGCAGACTGAGGCGACTGTTGTTGTGATTTGGCGCTATATAAATCAAACTGAATTGAATTGAATTGAATCTGTCTTCCTACTGACCTTAGCCATTTAAAGTATTTAAACCTTAGTTATTTGACAAACCTTTGAGAATTTTATTTTTTACAATACATGGAAACAGACAAAAACGTCACATGCCAATGTAATGAATATCTGCACAAAGTAATGACTGCATATAAATGCAAGACAAACACTTTAGTCTAACTTTACACTCGCCATCTTAGCCAATACAGTAAAAAGCCACTCTCTTCTCAGGATTACTTTGTCTCCAGATGGAACATTAAAGATTGCCAATGTAACCAAACGGGATGCAGCTAGCTACACATGCATCGCAAAGAATCAGTTTGGGACAGCAAGCACAACAAGAAGACTGATTGTCACTGGTAAGTCTTACCTAAAAATCTAATCACTCTTAGTTAATTAACCTTTCACTATTTGCTCTATCCCTTCTTTGTTATTGCACTTGTTATGCCACACCTGACAAGCTTCCCATTTAAGAAATAAGATTTGCCTCTTAACGTTTGTGGTAATTTTACAAACAAAGGGTTCTT
>VUQS01077394.1:15225-29102 GCA_015108495.1 Heterochromis multidens
CAAAGAGTTAGCAAAAAAAAAAAAAAAAAACAGCTTCTCATTCCTACCTGGTTGTTTTTGACACCTGTTGTTACAAGATTTTAACTTGCTAAATTAACTCTGAGTTCTTAAAGAAAGAAAAAAACAAAAAAAGCAAGATAAATTCTGAAATTTGGGGGAATACATTGAATTGCATTCTTGTTGAGAGTTAAATACGAAGGTTAATACCATATGTCTGTACACTAATGATAAAGCTAATGCTGGTTCACTTTAACAAGTGCTGAATATGATTACGCTGGTTTTTGAGTGTGCAGGTGGCCGTGTTTAAATGCAAACATCAAAAACTCATTGACAAATAAAGTTGTCTTATACCAGCCACGACATTTAAATCATCTTGCTGCAATGCAACATTTTGCCAGGAAACCTTGAGTTCTGACATACATCTGGATTTTTCTTTACAACCCACCTAAGCAATGTGTGAACCAAGAACATAACTAGAACATGCATGATCCACACAGTGCTTAGGTGGGTTGTATGTCACCATAACCTGACGGGTCAGAGCTGTTTTGGTAGTGCAAGAGGGACCTACACAATAAATAAACAAAGTGATTTAAATATTGTACTTGAGTTGCATATGTTACCAATACTCAAATAATGTCAAGTCAATCTGAGAACCATTTAGACTGCAAACAAGAGATACTGTTTAATGTACATGTAGGCCCATCTTGAATGTAGTGTGGAGAAAGCTGCTGTGGCAAAGTGTGATAGGCTTAGATTAACTTGTGGTATATCTGTTATTGATTGTGTTTTAAATTAAGCGCTTACATGTATCTAAATGTTGTATCCCAATCAATACAATGATATTGTAGTTTAATACAAGCAAACTCATTTATACAAATCACACATTTCTAACAAATGTTATTTAGGGATAGTATGTGTTAGTTAGATAACTGGTTCCATTTAATTTTGGCAGCATCTAAAATTTTCTGTTACCTTTAACTGTTGGATTTTGGTGGGCCAGGATCAGCCACCCACATGTACGGTAAGACCACAATTTGCTCTTTCATCCAAAAAGGTCAGTGTGACAAGCATTTCTCACATGTAAAGATTTTTTGGAGCATTCAGGGTGTATCATTGGACAGCCTTTACTAATGCTAGGAGTGTTCAGCTCCCATGTCTCCTTTTTCCTTGCTATCTCATGCTCTTAAAGTCATCAGCTGTGATACATTGCAGTGATCCAAATTCTGGTTGTTGAAATTGTGCACATTTTTTCTGCTTCATGCAGCCAGGTACCAATTTTAGTCAAGGCCAAAGTTAGCCTGTGTTCTCTAAATATAACTTAAAAGACATAACTGACATTATTGTGACATTTTGTGTTTGGTTAACGGTTAGAACTCACAAGCCATGCGTCGTTTAAAAAATGCCATGACTGCTGGCAGAGACGTTGAATTTTGCATACAGACAAGACAGTGGTATCGATCCTGTCTTTCAGCTCTTCTAACTAAAATTCCATTAAATATGCACTGATTGATAAATTATACTATGCTAATTCCCTGCTAGAGTAATACAAAAAAGTTATTGAAGATGCTTAAGCTTAACAGGTGTAAGTAAAATGTTTATAACATCAGCACTTAACATGTAGATGACATGAAGGCGCAATGTTGCAGTACATCATCCTCAGAAAAACTGACTATATGTAATGTGGTTTCAGCAGACTTAACTGTGGGGTTTCACTAACACACACAAAAGTGGATCAGTGAGTTTGGTAAGTCCACAACAGAGCAGAGCATCCAATGTTACTACAGTTTGTAAGCAGAATTCAGGGCTGGTGTTACACCAGGACAGCTTTTTTTTTTTTAACATAATATTGCGATTTATGTGGTTAAGTACTGACATGTTAAAGTTGGCCATGGCTTGGAAGTAACACATGGTTACTATGGTGAGTAATATGTTCTTTATTATATAATTTTTTTTGGAATGAAAATACCACAATTCTCTGTGTAAAGTTGGTAAAACTATGAATGTAAGATTTCTTATTAGCAAACAGTCATTTTCCATGGAGTCTTGACAAATTAAAAGACAGCTCTTGCTTGCCATGCTATGGCTTGAGAATACCCTCATTTTTATTTTTATTTATTTATTTATTTATTTTTACTTTCAGCTTATTGCATCTGTTATCAACCAAGGATATTGTAAAATTAATAGTGATGGTAAATAGCAGCCAAAATAACAGTTAAGTAGGCAACAAATGCTTATCATTGATTTAGTTAAAGGTCATTATTTATGAGTGCAATGACATAACACGTTCATGTAGTCCCCTGGTTTTAATCTGTTGTGTGTGCACCTTTTTTTTTCTCATTACTTTCTATTCTTCTCATACCCTGACAGCTGAACCATTTAATGTCATGGAATTTAATTACTGTGACCTTTTGTCAACATACTCTATGGCCCGCAGTCCACCACAGTCACCAGTAAGAATGTGCTCCCATCTCAGTAATCCTGTTTCAAACAACTTTTTTTTTTTTTTTTTTTTTTTTTTTTTTTTTTTTTTTTTTTTTTTTTTTTTTTTTTTTTTTTTTTTTTTTTTGTACAAATTGATCTAGGAACATAAAATGTGAACCCACAATGTCATTAAATGTTACTAATGGACAGGCTTGGAATTTAAGTGCTTATTAAAATCAGAAAAAAAGCACACATCCATGGGTAATTTAATGACTGTGACTCGGTTTAGCTGTGAATTGGAGTGAAATGGCAGTTGCAGGGGTCATGGTGGTGTTAGAGGTTTCAGTGGCAGAGATATTAACATGCTTGTGCTGTCATCTGTTGTCTGGCCAGAGCCCACCAAAATCACCATGAGGCCTACTAACATGGAGATTATTGTTGGCGAGAGCATCGTGTTACCCTGCCAGATTGCCTGCGATCCAGCTCTGGATGTCTCTTTCTCGTGGGCATTCAATGGCCAGCTCATCGACTTCCAGCGAGACAGCGATCATTTTGAAAGAGTGGGTGGGGTGAGTCATGTCGAGCATTAAACTCAGATACTTTCTGGCTATTCTGGGATTAATTGGGACACAGTGTGTGATGTGCAAGGGTATACTCCACAGCCCAACTGAGAGCTTCTTAGACCCCAATAATACTCAAGCAAAGAGATTTATGCCAAGATTTGTACATCTGAAAGTTTCTCTGTGGTCAGTTGTGAACAGAATTTCAAAAAGATAGCGATATCAGTTATAGTCATTCATATGCTGTAAAAGCCTCAGTGAATGGTAGTATCAGGTCTGTAATCGGGATCCTTACCTTTTGAATTGGCTGTGTGAGCTGCCATGTGTTACACCTCTAAAAATATATTGGTGAAATGCCATTTTAGTCTTACAGAGGGCCCTCATTAATAAAGTCTTTATACTTTTTATCCCTTCAACTTCTAATTCCCATACCTCAAGGGAGAACATTTTCTTATCATCTCCCTGCGCCATAATTGAATTTGCATACCTATTTATGAATCTAGAGTCCCGAAATAATTAAGTAATGAGCTGGCTGGCATTCACCAAGGGCAGGCCTGGCACCAGTAAATGTTCATTTGAAATCCATATGCCTTGAAATATTGATAAGTGACGACTTTTTTTGTTGAATATTTGTTCCTTTTGATGAAGGGCAAAGTTAATTGTTAAGAGCTTGTCAGTTTAAAATGACTATGCACACTCTTTTTGCTTCACATACTGCTGCTTATCATCCAGGGTTTCCAGTCTGATCACTGCCATTCATGTGGTAATATTTGACATCATATCTCAATATGCTCACGGTTTTGTGGACACGGCGCACTCGTTTCTTCATGAAAGCAAATGGCAATTACTAATGACATTGAACTGTGCATAGGCATTTAATGAGAGATAGTTTTCACAGAGTCTGTTTCCCCTGTCCAGAGAGATTACCAACCCCCTGCTCAACAGCTTCTGATGAATTAATTAACATAATTAAAGCAAATCTGCCTCATCACTTCCTTCCTGCCAAGGCAGGAAGCCTGCAACGCATCGCAAGCTCTTGGGTCGGCCAGGTGGCGGCTGACATTGGAAGGAGAATCAGGCAGGGCGCTTCAAAACTGTCAGGCAAAAGGAGAGAAGATGAAAGGAAGGGTAAAAGAGAAAAAGGAGCGAGAAATATAGTCACTTTATCCCTTGGGCGCATAGAAGTGCCATTCGGCTCAGCTCTGCTTTGTCAGTTGCCTTAGAAGGGTGAAGATCCATGGGTGTTCATGCCCAGTTGCAGCAGAGTGGAACTATGATCACTAGCCTTTGGGGGTGATGAGATCTACTATGACTGCAGTGAGTCTTACCTGGCTCTCCCCCAGGTGACTAGTTTCTAAAGCAGCACACTCTTTTTCTCTGGCTGACATGTTTTGTGACAGGCCACTTCAAGAGGTGACTTTCAAAAGGGTGAACTCCCATCAGCATTCCAAATATGAGCAGAGTGATATTGTCTGGATAAAATGTGTTAATGCAGTATTCTAAATGACTTTTTACCTTATAATAGATCTTGTAAAAGTCTTGTGACTTTCCATACTTTTTTTGTTGTCTTTGAGTCCCATCAGAAACCCAACACAATCAATCAGTTGATCCCTCTAAAGACCCCTCTGACACATTGTACAGTAACAGCGAGCAAGTACATGTCACACTGTGCAAGATTGGTCTAATAATATCTTGGTTTACAAGATGACAGAATGACACAGACATGCTGTAGCGTGAAGTTAGGTTGTTTCATTGCGTGATGAATGCTTGGGTAATTGGAATGCACTGAAAGAATATTTAAGCAAGCGATGAAAAGCTAAATCAGCTGTGCAGTTTAGGTTTGCCGCATATGACTGATGAGCAATTTTGTGCCATGTTTTCCCACATGAATTTTAAATTTAACAAATACTTTCACTGATGCTGAAAAAAACTATGCAGCCACACTGTTTGATTGCTAACATATTCTGTCAGTACAAAGAAATGAGCTATATACTGTACTTGCTAGTTGTTTTTAGAAGAGGTGCCTTTGTGGTAGAAAGCACTAGAAGATGTTAAGAATAAAGAGTAAGGGATTGTTGATTTTTATTCTTTTTGAAAATAAATTACAACCTAATTTTTAAAAAAAATCTGCTTTATGTAGCCACACATAATAACTGGCCTTTTACAGATAAGAAAGTTAACAATATTTGCTGCTACGTTTTGCTGTGTATTCCTCATGGACACCACATGCATGCAGCCCATGTAAAATAATATTTACTCTTTACACTGGGAGTTCGACTCGTATCTTGCTTGAGCTTGTGTAATTAGAGAATAATTAGGATTGCTTTGCCAATTAGCTAGACTGTGTTTGTTTTGTGTGTCCTGTGTGTAGCTGGTAGTTGTTTACAGGGGGGTTGGAGGCCGGTTGGTTAGTTAGTGCCTGAAGGACGGCCAATAGGGTTATTTGTACAGAGTACATCTGCCATGTCAGTTGTTGGTGTTTGAAAGATGCAAAAATCAGCGGCCTGGAGTCACTGTGATTATATTGAATATTATAAATGTAAAAGCATCCCAGAGCCACAGGCTGAGGGATTAATTAATGCTACATCTCTTACTTAACCTTATTTTTCTTTCAGAGCATATCAGGGGATCTGATGATTCGTAACATCCAGCTGAACCATGGTGGGAAGTATGTCTGTGTTATTGACACTGATGTGGAAAGCCTGTCCACCTCTGCCATTTTGGTTGTCAAAGGTAGGAGAACCAACTGATTTCGATTGTTTTTGTATGAGTGCCGTAGTACGGCTGCTGTAAAATAATGTAATACTGAAGCATGTGTAGAAGTATTCAAAGCAAAAAAAAACTTTGACAGAATGGTGTGAAAACTACCCGAGGCTTTCACTAAAGATACATGATGGGGAAGCAAAAATGGATGCTGTCTCAGTCTGTAATGTCAGCTCCTGTTTACGTTATATACTGTACTTGTTACTGAAATGCAATAATGGTGCACACACTCACTCTGGTGTGTGAGGTAGCTGAGGTAGCTTTGTTGATATGTGCTTGGTGTATCTGGCTCAGTGTACAAGCTTATCTCTGGTGATTTACATTGGTATTCATGCCCTAAACAAACTCTAATAGCTGTCCCAGGTGCTTTGAGAAGGCAATGTTTATCACAGAAAATGACTATAATTGGCTCATTTACACATCGGCAAAATATCATGGAAAGCATTTGAATAATGGAGCAGCAAAGCAAACAGCTAGAACATGGTAAAGACAGAGCATGTAGTAGCTGCAAAACTTGCTTTTCCATTCTTTTTTTCTTCTTACTGATGTCTTCTCCTCACGGAGCACCTATTTCCTTTTCTAATAAATGATCCCATTCACTTTATCGTTCCACAGCCAGCGAACTTATCACTTAGGAATTCCACACTGACACACATACACACAGCCCTTAATTAAAGCAAGTGTGATGGCCTTGATATGTAACAATGTGTACAAGTCTTTATGAGTTTGATGAGGGGAGGCTTCTTTAAGTGGGTGCTCACCTTTGGTTCACCCTCGTCATTGTCTGATTGATGCAGGTCCCCCAGGTCCTCCGGACAAGGTAGCAGTGGAGGAAATCACAGACAGTACAGCACAGCTATCCTGGACTCCCGGAAGGGACAACGGCAGCCCCATCACCGGCTACATCATCCAAGGTCGAACGCCTTTTACAGTGGGCTGGCAGGCTGTAGACACAGGTACCCTGAAACAGGCCTTCTGCAGTATTTATTTAGGAAATAATATGGGTATTTATTTGCTTATCATTCAGTTGGAGTCCAGTTTTTTAGCAGCCTGATTTTTCCACTTTGCAGTGCCAGAGGTGGTCAATGGTAACATGCTGACTGCCACAGTGGTGGGTCTGAATGCGTGGGTGGAGTACGAGTTCAGGGTGGTGGCACGCAACGCTGTAGGGCTTGGAGAGCCTAGCCCAGCCTCAGCCAAGACCAGGACAGAGGATGCCAGTATGTACACCAAAAAACTAAACTGCACACATATGCATACACATAGCATTGATGGATCAGCTTTACTTTCTAATGTTGACGTTTTGGGAATATATGTCTTCCTTGGGTTTCTTGGCATAAATGATTCTAAATTATAACCACAACCACAGAACTGTGGAAAATTAATTCCAAAAGTGATGCTTATTTAATTGTGTTTTGATGTTATTGCCAGTTTGCATGACAGTGGAGCACATTTTTTTTAACAAAAACACTTGCAATGGTTTGATAGTGAGCTAAAGCTAATGTGTCCAAGTAACTGGCTGCTATGCTACAGCTGATTTCACTGTATTAACCAGGAATGTTTGAGCAATGCTTTATCTGGCTGGTGTTTAGAAAAAAAACCACTGAAGAGTAATTGATTCAAATGCTGACCATTCTTAAGAGAATCTTCGGATTCTGTGCATTTCTCTTTGAATGTGGACTATGCCCACATGCCTATTGTTGTACACTTGCCGGCCACTTCATTAGGTACAACTGTTGAACTGGTGGTTATTGCAAATATCTAATCAGCGAATCACAAGGCAGCATTTAGGCATGTAGACATGGTAAAGATGACTTGCTGAAGTTCAACCTGAGCAGCAGAATGGGGAATAAAGGTGATTTTAATGACTGAATGTGGCATGTTGTTGGTGCCAGAGGGGTTGGTCTGAGTATTTCAGAAACTGCTGATCTACTGGGATTTTCCACACAACCATCTATAGTAGATCCCAACTGATACAGGATTTTTAAGACCAATACCGATATTTAGTTATTGAAAAATCTGATATTCCGATATATACGATTATTTTCTCTTAAAACAGACTTCACTAACATTTATTATGTATAGTTATTTAATTACTCATTGCCCAACTCTGCTCGGATCAGCTGGTTGATGTGTTTGTGGCGCTCCAAACGTGTGTTCCCAACAGGGAAGTTGCAGAGTGCCCTCTGGTGGACAAAGTATGCAGTAAGTATGAATTGTGTTTCTCCCATCTCTTCTTTACTATTTTAAATGTTCATTTATGGGTATTTATTGTGAATGTTGATACAGGCAGATAAGCAAATAGCTAATATTGACCAATAGTAACAGCTCGCCAATAAGTCGGTCAGGCCCACCAAAACTGGACAAAAGGAAATTGGAAAAACGTTACCTAGTCTGATGAGTCCCGATTTCTGCTGCAGCATTCCAGTAGTAGGGTCAAAATGTGACGTAAACAACATAAAAGAATGGAGCCATCCCTCCTTGTATCAACAGTTCAGACTTGTGCTGGTGTAATGGTGTGGGGGAAATTTTCTTGGCACATCTTGGGCCCAGCAGTGCCAGTTGAGCATTGTTTAAACATCATAGCCTACCTGAGTTTTGTTGCTGACCATGTCCATCCCTGATGGGTGCTTCCAGCAGGATACGATACCATGTCACAAAGCTCAGGTCATATCAAACTGGTTTCTTGAACATGACAGTAAGTTCAATGTACTCAAATAGCCCCCATAGTCATCAGATCTCAATCCAATAGAGCATTTTTGGGATGTGGTGAAACAGGAGATTCTGCCAACAAATCTGCAGCAACTGTGTGATGCTATCATCAATATGGACCAAAATCTCTGAGAAATGTTTCCACCACCTTTTTGAATCTGTGCCATGAAGAATTAAGGTAGTCCTGAAGGGAAAAGCGCATCCAACCCAGTTCTGGCAAGGTGTAACTAATGAAGTGGCCGGTGAGTGTATATTATGCTTCTGAAAAACCATGAACCTCCATGACGTTTCCATTTTAAATTTATTGAAATTTAGATAGATACAAACACAGGTAAAAATGAACATACAAGATTTTGTGATTTATGAAGAGGCCTGTGTGTGTGTGTGTGTGTGTGTGTGTGCGACTCCACAAATAAGACAAACACAAACTGTGGGGTTTATATTTTTCTGAATGTTTATTTTGCATTTTTGCTATTGTTTGGAGTAAAGTCTGACCTTTCCCTGTGTCTCTATCTGGCCATGGACCTTTTTGTGTTCTAAAATGCTATATATATATATATATATATATATATATATATCCCTCCATCCATCCATTCTCTTCCACTTACCCAATTCAGGGTCGCGGGGGGGCTGGAGCCTATCCCAGCTGCCACAGGGCGAGAGGCAGGGTACACCCTGGACAGATCGCCAGTCTGTCGCAGGGCTATATATATATATATATAAAAGCCCCATTGCATTGCTTTAACATTTTACATTATTGAAACTTTGCAGCTTCTGCTTTAGTAGAGCAGCACACAAAGCTTTTAAGTACAGAAACTCTAAAATATTTTTAAATGGTAAAGATTTATAACTGTAACCATGTTTTTTCAAGTTTAAGTATAAAAAGCTGCATGTTATATGATTGCATTATTGCAGTTTGGTATGGCAAAAAAAAGGATATCAAGTCTGGACAGAAATTCTTGGAAGAAAAAAGGAATCTTAATTCCAAGCATTCAACCACTCCTGGGCTTCAAACACAAACGCTGCTTACTAAAGCAGGGCTCCACTTACTAAAGGATACTATGAGGACGTGCTTGAGTGCTCCTCCACCTACACTGTCGTTTTTTCCAACACGCTGCAGTGCACAAACAGCCGAGTGGGAATTGAAAAGGAGTGGGTTGAGTCAAATGTCATTTGCAAAATATTACAAATCTTGGCTTGTGGTGTATGCACACTGACATTTGGGCAAAGTCTGTAAGTCACTATTCTCTGAAATGCTTGTGTTTGCACAAAATGAGGGATTTGTGGGGTGTAAAATGGAAGACGAAGTATCTGCAGCTGGCAGACTCGTCATAAGGTTACAAGTACAGTCGAGGCTTGTCGTTGAGCTTTGTAAACTGTGTTCTAATTGCTCCCCTTTGGGCTTTACCACTCAGTTCCTGATACAGCTCCCACTGATGTTGGAGGTGGAGGTGGCACAAAGTCTGAATTAGTGATAACATGGGAGGTAAGTCATCTGTCACATTTTACTGTTCTCTCCATTGCCGGGTAATGGTTTTGCTTAATTGTGCAGAATTGAAAGGAGCAATTTTATGACCCCCATTAGAAGGAGACACCATTCATCTGGCTCAGCCCCCAAGTGCCATTTATTCTTCCAAAAGCAGGGACAGGGACAGTTTCTTTAGAAAGAGCTGTGCTCTTTAGCCACAATCACATATGAAAGGAAAAGATAAGGTAAAAGGCATTTGTGGAGGGTGACGGCTGAGAAAAGGGTTGTGTCTATTCACGATATCCCTTAGTTGAGGTACAGGGCAGAGATGGGCCTGTCTGTTTTTTTGTCTGTATGCGTTTTAATATCACTATAGTTTTGTGTTTTGCTCCCAGCCTGTGCCCGAGGAACTGCAGAATGGAGAAGGCTTCGGCTACATCATCGCCTTCAGGCCTATGGGCACGGTCACGTGGACGCGAGCAGTTATCTCCACACCTGCGGCGCGTTATGTCTTCCGCAATGACACCATCCCACCCTTCTCGCCTTTTGACGTCAAAGTGGGGGCATACAATAACCGAGGCGAGGGGCCCTTCAGCGCTATTGCCACTGTCTACTCGGCAGAGGAAGGTAGGGTACAGACTTCACAGCCCAGTGGCAGAGAACGATGCTTAAATAAGCTGTAATCTCCCTCCTTATAACTATGACCTTGACTAGTAATCATGAAATGAGCTTTTTTTTCCCACTGCTGTTATTTCCTTCCACTCTCAAGCTGGGAATGTCAACTTGATATTAGTTATCATGCTGGTAGATTACAGGAAATCCTAGCAGACTCTTACCACACCGCACTGTCAGTGAGGTATCCTGTTAATTGAATTTGCCGGGCAGATAGTCTTCCCTTATGTCAGTCACAGATCCCATTAAAAGAGAGCGGGGGAAATAGCTTTTCAGTGAAACTACAGGTCTATTTTGTGCCTTACCTCTTATTGCTATTAGTGTGTGTGATGGTGTTGGATGAGTCTGTGGGATTCTCACCACATGTCTGCTCTATTTCTGCAGTCCCCAGTGTGGCTCCTAAGAGGGTTAGGGCTAGAAGTGTGTCTGCAGCACAAATTGAAGTGAGCTGGGAAGCTCTTCCTGCCATCCCTGAAAGAGTGCTTGGATATGAGGTATGGCCCACTGCAAAATCATTCTTTTCTCTTTTTTTTTCAAATAACATGATAATTGGGCTTTTCCCTGTGGCTTGTTTATAAGTTTCATCTGTTGGTTTTTTTCTTTAAATGAGTTTCTCTCTGTCTTTAACTTATGATATTCTCCAATATCTTCCCATATATCTCAGAAGAGATTTTGTTTAAAGCGTTACTATCACAAAGTGATCGCAATACTTTGGTGCACCAACAGCAAACCCATGAGAGGAAAATAAAAATCCCTCATCGTTTCAAGAATGCAAAGAAGCCTTTGCTGTTTTTAGTCTCCCTCCTCCTGTGCTCTTTCAGTATCTGTCACCTCTGGCCCCTTCCACAAAGCTCTCCAGTTGCCATAGTGCTGGCCCCATTGTCCTTTCAGAACAGAGCTCAATTCTCCAAATGTGGTTCTGAAGTGGATTTAGGCTGCTGAATCTCAATAGGCCACCAACAGTATGGAAACTAGGGAATACACATGTGAGGCACTCAGCTTTTAAGTAGACATTGTTAGGGCTGTAAATACAGTCGAATTTCAGATTTAACTAATCCTGCTAAAAAGATTACATTACTTTAAACTGATTTCTAGTGTTTATCAAATATCACTTTAATTGACAACAAATTGGAAATACAAAAATTTATGGGCAGTCAAAAAACAGGGGTATCCCCTAGGACAGGCTTCACATTTCAGTTTTATCACTTATTGACTTAACTCTTATGTCACTTAATACTAGACACATAAATATTAAAGATGACCCACAGCAAGCAGCAAATTAGTTTGCTTTATCAAATATTGTGTCACCTGCACCCGTAAGTGTTGGCTAATAGCCTGAGGGAAAGTTAGCTCTGCATCTTATATATTTGCAAAATGTATTCATAACCTCCTAACTTTAAGATCCAGTTTCCTTAGACAAAGGAAAAATTTGAGGTAGATTTTTGTTCCTGGGTCAGTGATCATATGGCTCTCTAATGCCCTCTTTATATCACCAGGATGGCTGAGAGGATGTGCATCAGGAATTGAGACTCAACTAGTGAAAAATTTATTACTTACCATCTCCCCCCTCTCCCTTTCTGTAATACAAACAGCATTTCAGATTTCATGATGGATTATGAATTTTAATAATGCAATGAAATGCACCACTTGAATCTTTGTGCTTGTGATCTTGACTTGTTTTTTTTTTCTTCTTCTCCCAGGTCATGTACTGGGAAGATGACACCAAGCCTGACACTGTTGGCAAAGTGCGCTTATCTGGAAACTACACACTGGTTAATATCACAGGGCTGAAAGCAGATACAGCGTACTACCTGTCTGTGGCTGCTTTCAATACGGCTGGCCCTGGGCCACAGTCTGCGCCCATCAACAGCACCACAAAGAAACCACGTGAGTCCATCCCCAGATGCACATTGAAAGTATTTCTACACGTAAACTCTTCAGATGGCATTGTACTTTTCTCAACATGACAGGTGTAGCATTTGTTCAGCTTTGCTGGTTGTGCTGAGACATTTCCTTTTTCCAAACAGGAGTAGTGCTAACTGTGTCACACTTGCAACAAATCCAGGAAGTCTTATTTAGTCTGGCATATCAGTTTAAAAAACCAGTGTAGGTTTAGACCACGCTTGTTCCTGCGGTCTGTGTTTTTTTTCCTATTTTTTATCATCTTTCTATGCTCTTCACTTTCTCCTCACACCCCCAGCTGGTTATGGCAAATCGCTGCCCTTCTCTAAGCCTGACTCTGCTGGTGGTCTCTTCCTGTCAAAAGGGAGCCCTTCCGTCCCACTGTCACCAAGAGCTTGCTCATAGGGTCTGATCATTGGGGTTGTCTTTTATTATTATTATAGAGTCTTTACCTTACAGTATAAGGTACCTTGAGATGAACTGGCGCCATATAAAAAAACTAAATTGAAAAGCCAATATCAGAATGGAAACAGTAAAAACAGATCTATTCACTATACAAACATCAATAATATAGAAAAAAATCTAACGGGAACAAATTATGTATTCTCTTCATCAGATGTATACACAAGAATACTCTATATTGCCAAAAGTATTCACTCACCCATCCAAATCATTGAATTCAAGTGTTCCAATCACTTCCACGGCCACAGGTGTATAACATCAAGCACCTAGGCATGCAGACTGCTTCTACAAACATTTGTGAAACAATGGGTCGCTCTCAGGAGCTCAGTGAATTCCAGCGTGGTACCGTGATAGGATGCCACCTGTGCAACAAGTCCAGTTGTGAAATTTCCTCGCTACTAAATATTTCACAGTCAGCTGTTAGTGTTATTATAACAAAGTGAAAGCGATTGGGAACGACAGCAACTCAACGAAGTGGTAGGCCACGTAACATCACAGAGGGGGGTCAGCAGATGCTGAGGCGCATAGTGCGCAGAGGTCACCAACTATCTGTAGAGTCAATAGCTACAGACCTCCAAATTTCATGTGGCCTTCAGATTAGCTCAAGAACAGTGCATAGAGAGCTTCATGGAATGGGTTTTCATGGGCGAGCAGCTGCATTCAAGCCTCACATAACCAAGCGCCATGTGAAGCGTTGGATGCAGTGGTGTAAAGCACGCCGCCACTGGACTCTAGAGCCGTGGAGATGTGTTCTCTGGAGTGATGAATCACGCGTCTTCGTCTGCCAATCCGATAGATGAGTACTCATGGTACTCAAAGTTGGTTTTGTTTTCCATAAATAAAAAATTGTTTTTTTATATATATATATATATATATATATATATATATATATATATATATATATATATATAAATAAA